>JAJMKR010000012.1:23804-252230 GCA_030563945.1 Geotrichum australiense | reverse complement strand
CAAAGCAATTTCTCAATGCCACCCTTGCCATTTCCACTGCTCTTTTCAAAACCACCACTTCATCTCTAATCTTTTCCATATCCCTTTCTCTGTCCGCCCACTTATCATTGTCAACCCCATCCGCGTCCGCCGACTTAGTACTCGTACCAGTCCCAAACCGCTCTATGATCCGTTTCGCCAGGCTCTCAACCACGGCGCACGACCGCACAATGTTCTTGAGCCCGAGCGGCGTGGCAGAGTCGTTCAGCGAGTGCGACACGGTTGTGATTTCTTGGACTTTTTCGGTGATGAGGGCTTCGTCGAGCTGCGAGAGGGCCAGATCGGCTTGCTCGTAGAACCCGGTCACGAGTTTGGAGGTGTAGGCGCGGGTGTCGTCGTCTTCGTCGTCGAGTTCAAGGATTTGTGTGAAGGTGTCTTCGTCGACGTATTCTAGTAGTGGAGGGGGGATTGTGATGTCGTGCATTGTACTGTGCTGGGACGTGATATTGAATTGAATTGTTCAGTAGGAATGTTCGGTAGTGGACGATATGGGTATGGTATCGAAATGAATTGTAAATAGCTGTAGATGTATGCGTATATAACTGCTTTTTATTTTTTTTATTTTTGTATGAATGGATGGTTAAAGTTGATCTAGCCTGCCGATTGAGGTGGTTAGAAGGTATCGGACCAAGTTCTTAGCGGGCAGAAATGAAGAAACAGAAAGGAGAGAAGAGAAGAAAAGAGAAATAAAGAGAGAGAGAAGGAGGAAAAGAAAGAAGAAAGAGAGAAAACTCGCTCTAAAAAAAAAGAAAACAAATTAATTCTTGTCACGATGGTAATGAAACTTTTACTATAATATACAATAACTGTGCGGGTCACCTATATGAAAATGTCACCGCCGTCGTTTAGCCAAGTTGCAATAGTTTGAACTGTTACCGAAACAGAAGCAGCAAGTCAACGGATAGAGTAGGACAGAACAGGTTGTTACGGGAATTGGAGCAGTAAATTATTCATGAAGAACAGTAATATTGTATGTAGGCGTTGTCGAATAAGTTGGAAACAGTTCGTAGGTGGATGATCTCAGAATATCGGTCAGTCACAGTCATTGGAGACCATACCCAATTGATTTCAAATGGGAAGGTCTTCCATAACAATGCAATGACCACATAATAAAGGCTCCTCAGTCCCATTCGCTTATCCAGCTGTGTACGTCCAGAACAAAACAGACCACCAACTCCATCACCATTACAGCCATTCAATCCATACCCGACACAACCTACTTCGTTCAAAAAGCCGTATATACATTTCACACCTCTTTTTTTATTCTTATTCATTTCATTTCTCCTTTTGTTTTCGCTCCGAATAAGATTCAAAATGAAGAATCGCAAAAATAAATAAAAAAAAAAGTTTTCTAAGCGAAATTTGCAAATCCCATGCTAAGACAGAGGATCTACACACAGTGTGCATGACTTTTGGGTGTGCACGGTACACACAGTGAAAAAAAATAAAAATAAAAAAAAAGTTTCGCAGTTTCCCCATTGAGCTAATCAAAGCGACGATGACGATTGTGAGTGATTATGATGATATCATCGAGAGAGAAAGAGAAAAGTTTTGCTACACGCATCTCTGTAGGTTGGGTTAGTTTAGTTTGGTTTAGTATGGGTACTGGGTGGTACTGCGCGCGGGATTGGGTGGGTGTTATAGAGGAGAGCTATGGGTCGATCAGGTCTGCTCGGGTTGTTGTTTGGGGGGTGGATGGTCAAGTGGAGTTGGAGTTGTCGGTGATGAAGAAGGAAAGATGGATTCAAAATTTACAAGCAAACCCATCACCAACTTTTTTCTTCTTTCTCTCTTTTCTACAGCTTATTATACTCAACCACCCACATTATACACATTCACTTACAAACGAACTAACGACATTTATCTCTCTATTCTAGTCCAGTACAACTAAAACTAACGCAAGTTCTGGTTGGTGCCGTCTGCACCTTTTTTTTTCGTGACCACTGACCACAAATAAAGCGCACGCAAAGATTCCCAGAGTCCCAGACCACAAACAAAAAAGAACACGGTCGCCGTTCATACATTGTCACTATTGTGTTAAATCTACATGAACAACAATTTACCAGTCCACCTGCTATATAGATATATACCCACACCAACATATGCGGAAATCCACGTTACATTGAATGTTTCGATATAACCTCTACAGCTACGCGCAAGTGTATGTATCCCATTCCGTTATGTTGTTGGATATCAATGACAATAATCGAAAATTCAAAATTGATTTTTTTTTTTTTTTTGGTGGGCAGGCTAGGTCTTCAACCGTAAATATGGCTGTTTTTTTGGGTACATTCGTGACTTTCCGTCGTGCGCGGATCCTCTTCAGTAGCGTTACAATCGGGAGTCGTATAGAAAAATGTATAAAACATGATTATATTATCTACAAAAAAATTGAAAGAAAAAAAAACCAAAAAATTGCAAATCCACACAGAAACATTCAAAAATAATATGTCCAATATTGTAAGAATCGGTATCGTAGGACCACTTGTAACGCTTCTTTGCATACTCCAATCCTGCATATTTTGAACTTTTATTTCTATGCATATTTGAGTTGGACCACGACTCTTGTACTTCTGTCCGGCACTGAATTGTGTGTGTGTGTCGATATGCCTGGTGATTGGATTGGATTCATAAGTTATGAAGTTAAGTGGTGATGCAAGTCTATGAACTAATAGTGCAAGAGGTTATATGTTACCATTATATAATTGAATAGGACAAAAGTACAGATGGCCGTGTGCCTCGTCTATCAATATCTTGTTCGTTCCTGTCGTTGTTGTTGTTGTTATTGTCATCATTATTCTATTCTGCTAGTAAAAGTCATTTTGATATTAACGTCGCTACAAAATACAATTTTAACCGATTAGATATCCAGTTTGAGACCTGTTGGATTATTTACCAAGTCAAACAGTCCATACCAGTATATGAGTGTAAAGGAACCGGTATACCGATTCCCCTTATTCTCCCGCACCAAAATAACCATACACAAACATTTTTATTAATCATTTTCGTACACCATTATAGATGTAAAAACACTCATTCTTAGTTCTAAACTACTTCATGTTTCATGCTTCAAAATCATACAATAAACAAACTAACTGGCCGTTTTTCATAACAAAGGAACCAAGGTTCATACAAAGTATTTATATATTATGGAAAACAAACTTTAAACAATCAATAATAATTGTTCTTCTTAATAAAGTACCGTAATTCACAATGTCTTAGAAAAAACTGACATATATAAAAACGGAGATAGTTCTATCTGAACAACGCAATTCATAAAAGCACACACTCCAGAAACACCGTACTATTGTTCACTGATAAATTTGGGCTACAGTTGATACGATATATCAATTCACAGCAAAATGGAACAAAAACAATACTGATTCACGTTTTCATCACAAGTATTGGACTCGACCGTCATAGCACAAACAGCTTTGGAAAGAATAAAACAATAGATACGGGAAATAGTAAAACTCAAGTATCACAACGTAAGCATGTTGTTTTGGTGTTAGGTCAAACATTCAGTGCTATCATAACCAAACCTTGTTGTTTGAGATCCTGGTTGATTAGTATAAAAATATGAGCGTATATCAAAAAAAACATGTAGTAATCTAGCTAAGACCTATTAACAATCTTGTGTGCTTTCGGTTTATCCAGCTACCCAAGACTTTCCCTCTTTCTTACAAACAATCAGCTTTGTTTAGACCCTGATTTACTTTGTTTTTGACTGTAATCTAATACAAGAACAAAGCTGGATACTTGGCTATATAGGACAATAAACTGATTATTTTTTTTTTTTTTTTTTTTTTTTTTTGGTCCATTAAAAATTTATGAATGAAAGGACTTGGCTATAGACACCATTATGTGTACCAATTAGTCTAGGAACTCCCAACCACTTGCAGACAGAATACTAAGTGAGTTTACAAAATTGGAAGTTTGATTGGTTTTTCTCTAACTGGCACTGGTGTACATCAGGTCGTGGTTTTGGGATGGTGAATTGGGTACTTTTATAACTTTTAGGTTGATTTTTCTGGACTCGCATGGATATGGTCAAGACTGAAATCCTCTAAGTTCCATTGAAAGACTAATAGCTTTATGTACAAAACACATGAACAATTCAATAGCATGAAAACAGCACCACTATCACTACCAGTTCCGCATGGCTCTACCAAGGTATCGTCTTTTCCAAGAATATCAAACCCAAAGCGTTCTTACAATTCTTACTTATATGTACAGATGAAAGTTCATACCTTCTGAATTTGCCTAATTGCAATGGTTTCACCTCGCCTACACCAATACAACCTCAATGCTTCCAGAGTCGTATCATCACAACACCCACTCTATTTCCTTAGCAACCCACACACTACCATATCACTTTTTCTCCGCACCCATACCATCACCACCATTCTTTCACGCACACATTTTTAATTTTTTTGATTTTTTTCCCGCTATCGCCGTCCATCTTGTCAGAGTAATAAGTCGGGTGGTAGTGCTCAGGATCAGCGTATTATTCCCATAATTTATTGGGGTAGGCGATGGTAAGAGCTTTGGTCATGTTTATTTGCATTCCACATGGGTGCATTTCCAGAAGTAAATTTATTGGATTTTGTAAATTAATAAATTTTGATATTTATTATGGATATAATAAAAATAGTTTGTTACAGTAGTAAAAAAGTTTTTTCTTCTCAAAATCTTGTAAGTAGTAAATTTAGGATCAGTAGTTTATGGTTCGATTTGTCAAGTATTGTTGTCGGCATGTTGATGCAAAAGTCCCAGAAATTTTGTGAACCGATTTTGTTCAATATATCAGGCACCACACGATAGTTAACCTTTATGTGACATAACTTTATTAAATATTATTAAAGAAATAATTTTTCAATAATATTATAAATTAATAAAATTAATTATTTTAATATTTTTTAGGAAATTTAAAAGATCTGTGCTTTTACTGTAGTGGTGGATTGGCGATGACACCATGTGCTATTTAATATTATTATTATGAATAAATTTTCATTTTTTTTTTTTTTTTTTTTTTTCCTAATTTTGTTAGGGTCGGTTCGGTTCAGATTTTTATTTCATGTTAATATGCAATGCCATACAGAGTTATGAAAAAGGCTTTATTCTGAAAAAAGTGTGCCAGTTCAGGGGCCAGATAGTGTTTTTCTGTATAGATGGGTCTGTTTGAGGGTCGGCTATGGTATGATACCTCTATCAACTATTGCAAACAAGAATGCTGTTTTTTTGGTAGATTTAAGATTGTATTCTTAATTCTAACAATCAAAGTAGTGCCAAATATGTCTGATGGTTTGCAAACACAAAGGTTTCTATCAAATAAGATGTTGAAATTCATTTCTCGTGAACTATTTTACCGCGGCTAAACCGTCGATTTATGAATTCAATAAGATTAATCTGGCATTCCTGAACTCCAGTTTAGGCTCGAATACAATAAATTGCCGCTATGGACTTGAATCAAACAAATTTGTATACAACGAAATCAGCTATTATCAACAAAATGACCTGTAGACTGATAGAACCAAAAACCCAAACTCTGTCCAAAACTAACTAGTGAATATATAAGAACCCTGTCATAACAAAATCTGCTCTATTGTTTTAACTGAATTTTATAGCACCAAGATATTTCAGCTAAGCTATGCAGGTCACAACCAAAAATAATAGCCAAGTTATCATCTTCAGTCATCATGTGTTATGTTTACCATACACTGTATGTAAATTGAAACTGGCTAAAAAAAAGCTAGCAAAATTTAATAGTGAATTCTACTTTGGTTAGTTAAAAGTGTGTTTTGTTTAGTGTAGTACGTACGTGTTTTGTTTGTTATTGTTTTTAATGAATTTACTGGTTAACTGGATAAGTTGAAAACGCTTAGAACTTTTATTAAACAAATGAACTTTAGGAGAAATCAATAATAGTTCCTTTCTTTGAAAAATACGTAAACACATATATATTCTTTTGTTTCTTCATGATATTTTTTTGTAATTGTATGCCTATATCGAGTCTAATATGATCCTTAATATTATATCATTAGTTGTTTCCAATATTCATTACAAAAGCTATATCCAATACAATATTTTGAACTTGTTTCAGCTTTTTTTTCTTTCCTTTCCAACTATTTCTGTCGTTTCCATCTTTCAAAATCGCATTATCATCACCAACCTTCTTCTTTAGGCACGTAGCTATAAAGCATAAAGCCGGTACTCTTTTCAGGCTCAAAATTTACTAAAACTTGGTGCAAATAAGCCTGTTACTTTTGTAACTCCTCCCTCATCCTTCTCACAATCCTCCCCATCATCTCCTTTTTTCCCTACATCCTTCAACGGTTTCCCGCGCTCACGGTCTAAATCAAGATACACCTCACTCCCAGAGTTCCCGTTAAGCTGGTACATATTATCAAATTCATCGACCATCTCAGCTAAGCTATAAGCCTCACAATTCTGTGCTGGAACATCTGCTTTGGGCTTCCGATAACATGGTGGTGTTTTTTGTATAGATACTATTTCAAACCCGTCAGTGCACTTTACTTTATATTTTTTTAGATTTTTGGGCGAGATCGAGTTACAACCTTTAGGGTTTTGTAGTCTTCTGAAAGGATCTGTTTTGGTTGTTGAGTTTGGTATCAATGGGGGACTTTTTTTGAGTGAGGAGGCTAGGCAGTCGTATAAATCCGTTGTGGGTATCAAGTTTTTTTGTATGCTCTGATTTGGGAATGTAGGATTTGTTGTTGAAAACTCTACAGTTGTGTCCAAATATTCAGTCTTGTTTGGTCGGTGCTGCAGACTAGGTGTCGGATTATATTTCTTCGTTAATGGCTCTTTTGGAGCAAATGCAGCATCGAATGGTAGTTCTAATAAGTCAGGCTGTTTATAAAAATCCAACTGGCTATTTCCAGTTCCTAATTTCGTATTCTGTTGTGGTATACGATATTTTTCCAAGAAGTCCACCCCCGGTCCGTTATTTTGTTCAAAATTATCAACCCGCCCGTGATCCTTTCTACTTGAGTCATCAACCCCAAAATTTAGTATACTAGTGTCCCCATCTAATCCTGGTAATGATGCTAACCCAAAATCAACAAAATTTCTTGGTAAACTTGACTGCTTTGGTAACAAATTTTTATTTTGGACTATGCAGTAGTTTGGAAGTGTACAGTTATTTGGTGAAACGGGCAGATTTGGGGTGGCTTGAAAAGGTTGATGATCTGGAATATCTTGGTCTTGAGTTGGGTATTCAATGTTGTTGAAAATATCCAAGTCTGGCTCATCTATAAGTGTATTAAAGTCACCATATTCAGGCTGCTTCCAAAATTCACTTTCCTCGACAGAGGGAATATTATTCGTTTTTGAGCTCTCTCCAAAAATACTTGGTTCCTTTTCAACACCATAGTCCAGACTCAGTGTCTTCTCCAACCCTATCCTCTGGCCGCTTATAGTACCATTTCTGGTTGGCACAGGGCTATTCACCACATACCCCAGAATTTTTAGCAGTTCATCATCATCAATAGCAGCGTTAAGTTTTTCATATTTAGGAAGGGTTGTTGTTTCAAAATTAAAATAATCGCTTTTTGCCAGTGCGCTTTGTTTTTGGTGTAAGAATGGCATGGGAATAGCTATCGAATGATCCATGTTTTCTGGGGTTTGAGTGGAGTAAGTCAATGAGGTGGTTAGATCAGGTTTGTGGACCAGGTTTTGATCAACAAGGTCGGCTGTATCCAACTGTTGAGAGTGCGGGTGTGTTAAGGACGTTGTGTTGGCTGGTATAGACATATTGCAATTTGCATGTTGGTAATCAGTTGGAACCGTATCATCAAACGACGGAAAACTGGAAATATCCAAGTCAAAAAGACCATCTTCAGTAGTATCTATATCATTTGGTTCAACTTCAAAATTGAAGTCCAATGCTGCGGTTTTTTCTCCAGAATTTGCAAGTTTAGTTCTTTTACTAGGTACTATATCTTCTTCCTGCTCTGGTATATCTGTATAGAAGTTTTGTTTAGAATATCTTTGGGGATCTATATTCTTTTCACAATCTTCCATTTTTGTGCGTTTCAATAAAGCCATTGTATCAGTTCTAAAGGTCATTATTTAATTTTGCTCTCTTATTCTCCAGATTATTTTGCCAATTCAATCAGTCCCTTTTAATTCTTTTATAATAAACTGATTTTCAACCGGAAAGATAAAGTCCATGGATAAAAAGATTGGATTGACAGGTCCTTTTATCTAACTTCGTAAAGACCAACAACAACATAGAAAGATGTGATAGTAAACATCAGGTGTACCACGTTATAGAATGTCATTATATGTTGTGGTGTATTCATCTGGCTATGCCACAAAATTCTGACATTTCCACTATCTCATGTCAAACTGAAAAGGTGCTGTGATGGATAGAGTATTTTATTCTGGTATGATGAGCATTGGGTTTGTGAACCAGTTCGAAAATATTGCACTTGAGAAACAATGTCTGTAAACTCTTTAAACAGACCCTGAAGAAAAAATTGAACCCGACAAATATGTGCTCTCATGTTTACCAATACGTGAGAGAGCTTAGGGCTCAGACATGAATATCTTAATACAAATCACCATGATTTTAGTACACTTGAGTTACGTCAAGAAGTATTCACGTGTTATACTTAACGTGCTTTGTTATGACTTTGGCGTTAACTTTTACAATTAATCTTTGAAAGAGGCTACTTTGACAGGGAATGATCAACTACACAGTTATTTTCAAAAATAATACACCATGTGTTCGATCCCAGGCACAAAAAGTAGCATTCTGCCAGTTTGCAATGCCATTATCAACCATATTTAACAAATTTTTCTCAATCAGCAGCCTTCAAAAAGGTACTATCGGCTACATTTTAGTAAATTTTTCCTCTTTTTTTGTGCCACCCAATGCTATCATCTGTGGTTTGCAAAGCTAGAATGCAGGTACACGACAACATCACAATGTGTAACCTATCAGACGATATCATAAATCTTTGTGGGGAAGCATTGTATTATATCGATTGGAATAAAATAAGATAAACTTTAGCGCAAATTCCTTGATGTGAAAGACTGTTTTGTTCTATTGTGAGTTCTATTTATAATTTCGAGCCTATAAAATAATGTGAATAGTTTTTCCGGCTGTGTACTGAGAACAGAGAAAAAAATGAAATAATTGTGGATGCTCTAGCCACAATGTGCACTTGAAAAGTCCTAAACGATAGTATACATTTTTAGGGAAGGACAGGCCTATTATACAACCCCTAATATTGTTTCCAGCTTTCAAACCTTTATTGATTGTGTATATTTAAAAAAATATCTATAAACTGTAGAACAACACTATCTAAATTTATGAGAATGAACTTAAATAGAAAGTGTACACAGTTGGTTAAAATTTATGAAAATTTAATGAAAAATATCAAAGTTAGGGACATCACAACCTGGCCCAAATACAGTTATATTTATATGTCTGCAATTGCTAGTCTATGTAGGAACCCTCTATTGTACATAAGACAGTCAATTCATTGGAGCTTTAGCGTTTATACCGTAAACAAAAGAACCTGGAACGTATTGACACAACATTTTCAAAACAAAAAGTCACATCGACGTTCTTTTGACCATGACCGATGGTTAGAGTGCAAGCTCATAAAATACTCAAATCTGATTGGCCAAAACATAACCTTTTAGTGTGGTGGCAGACATTGAATATCTTTATTATACAATCTACAATACTCTACTGATATCTCATGAGCATTGCAACAAAGCAATCTACAGTTAATCTCATAAGTTTTGTACTAGTTTTATCTAAGGTTCAATTTCAATCCATGTCACTAAATGGACCCTCAGTTATCCATACCTTTTTATTTTGTAAAAACAAACAATACACCACTTATATACAGAAAGAATTATTTGATACGTTCAGTTAACATGACTGATCTCTTGGAACAGAACGATTTATTTTGCTTCATCATGTAAGGAAGTAGCAGGAAAGAAGAAGAAGATAAAGGTATATGATATGCGATGACCAAGCGGTCTCTTTGGTAAACTATGCCAAACCGTCAAGCTCTAGTCAACCCCTTGAATAAAAAACTTTCACTTTACCAATATATTCCACTAATTCCACAAAAAAAAAAGTTTTTTCTTCTTTATCATATTCTGATAAGTGATAAAAAACGTTCTACGCATCAACTTACCAGCTAGCTTTCAAGATCTAAGCAAAAATGATATAAACGTTTCTGGATCCTCCCCAAAAAAAATATTTATTACTTTCAACAATGGAAGCAACTTGCAAAAATAGAGTTTTTTTCACTACTTGAGTTATCTAGGAACTTACCGACATGTCGGGTCTTTCCGACGACATTTGGATCGGGGATAGCATAAATACACAGAAAGCTTAAAGCTTAAATTTTGCTTTAGTGTGCTCAAAAGAAAAAGTTTATGGCGGATTTTGATATTTTTTTTAAGTTTTTACTGGTTCAATACTTGGAGCGTAAGTTTGGAAACACACGGTACGCAAATTGTATACAGTCGCTTCGCCAGATAACGAACTTCGTTTGTAGTTTCTTTATTGTTCTAGAAACTGACGTACAGGAGGTTCCATCTAGAAGGTATTGTATGTGTATCGGATATATTTAGAGGCCCCATGACGAAATGAAATTGTCATAGAAATGTGATATCAAAAGCACGATAAGTTACAAGCATCACTCTGATAATAGAAGAAAATCAAATTTTACTAGTAAACTGTCTTGCTAATAGTTGCTATGTTCGCTTCAAATGTAAGCTTTCTGCCGCTCAAAGTAATGAAGATTTGGTTATTTACTATCTGAATCAAGTTCGAGTTTAGCTGACCAGAAGTGTTTTGCTAGTTGTTGTTAATAGCACTATTCTTATATTCCAAAAGGAAAAGATCCAGCTTTTTGCTACAATGAAAAGCAATGACCATTCCATTCTGGAGGATGTGAATGGTAGCGGTTGCTCAGAGAGTCATAACCACCTAAAAGACTTTGACCAACTCTAGCAAAAGAATTGCTCAAAGATTTGTACTAATTTCAAGTTGTTGTTGCTTATTTATATATTCATCACACACGTACACTATCATATGTTGCCAATTCATAATTTTCAATATATCTATAGATACTATCAACTGCTACATTCATAGACTGTACGGCCTTTCACTACCAGTACCACTCAGTAACCTTCACCATAAACAACTCAGCAATCAGGTAAACTGCAGTTTTCAATATTTCGACCCAATCAAAGCTCTAATAAAGGCACACTTCACTTCACTCAATACCAACACTAACAAAACCCTTTAATACGCGTCCAAATCTACAACTCAATGATCCGCTTTACCAACTAACAAAAAAAGACGTTAGACACTTCCCTCTTTCATATTTCTCAAGTAATATATCACATTACATAAAGTCTATCAGCCTTCTTGGAAAATTTTCAAAAAACAACATTGCCCACGTACTGTACCTGTCACATCCGCCCCAGAAAAATAAGCTTAAAACGTAATCAAGCTACAGTACCCTATTCACACTTTATTCCACACAAGTGTCCGTCCTGATCGGAGAAAACGATTTGAAATGGTGATGGCCTTCCTTCTCAAAGAAAAGGCTTTACTGTCAATCAGAAACGTTGAATTTCGTCAAAAATGAATAGTTAGAAAATATGTATATTACATGGCTGTATTATTCCAGTATTTGATGAAATATGAAACGGTATTCAAAAGTGAAAAATAGTATGCTTGCACCTAAATGGTTATCAAACTTCGTTCTAAAAAATGAACAATAATACGGACTTCACAAATATACCCTGTGTATCCCATCTCCCCCTTTTGAAAAACAAAAACAACAAATCACATCAAGGCATTCGTTGATCTGGGTTCATATGCGGTTGCGGACTAGACTCAGAATGCACCCCCAGCCCATCATGATCCGGCGACTGTCCAAACCCATCCATCTGCACTCCCTGCTGTCCCTGATGCACCACAAACTCCGGGTCCATTTGATTCCGCGTAACCTGGTTTGAAATTATAACCCCATGACTCCCATGCGGTGCAAAAAACTGGTCCCATATCGCATTCGACGGAACTTCCGTGATCATGTTGTATATCCGTTGACCGTCGCTCCGGCCCGGCGCTGGAGGTTGTTGCTGGTATTCGGTGGATGAGTGCGTCGCTTCTTGGAAAAAATGCTCAAGGTATCCAGGCCAGATGTGATGACCGCCGGTAGGTAGTTGGTCGTGGGAAGGTTGCTGTTCATGGGGCTCAATGGTGTTATTGTGTTGCTGGTCCATCATGTTGTTTGTTTGGTCGTCTTCTGGTTGGTAGTTTTCTGTCCTACTTTGAGCTTCTTTTTCGTTGAACCATAGCTTCAGAATGGCTGCTGTCAAAACACTAAAAGTGTCTCTGCACGATTTGGCTGCATCACAACGGTCAATTAAGGACGTTAAAATCTCGGTACAGGCGGAAGTATTAGACTCGATATCCTCCAACTTTTCGTTAGCTCTTACTTGTGGCGAATGATACAAAGCATATAAATAAGATGTTCCCGCCATAAATAAATTTTGAACTGCGACCCACGTATAATTTATGCACCTATTATTATAAAGCTCCTTGTAATTCCATATAACTTGTTTCCCAGACTCGGATATGATCAAGAACTGCTCAACGCTCGGCGGGGCTATATACGCAGGGCAAAGTCCGAAAAGCAAAAGTTTTGTGTGATAGTAGTTGAGCTCAATGAATCCCAAGTTAAAACTGCAGTTCATTCTTTTTTTGGACTTTGGGCATTCGTTATGCCATGCTTCAAGGCGTAACGCCATTGTCTCTCGCCATTCATCAAGTGTTGAAAATTCCCGACCAAGAGGTGCGCAATCGTAGAGTATTTTTTGAATTTCTGACTGTATTTGTCTAATTTTGAAAAACATTAGTGAGATGGTTTTGTAAGATGATGCTGATTTTTCTAGTGAGTAATCAGTTATTTTGTCAGAGGGGATACCAAATGACAAATCAACAATCAGTGCGTCGTCTAACTCAGAAGGAAAAGGAACGTTGATGCTGTACTCAGGGATTCCAACGGGTCTTCCGAGATATACACTAACTTGTCGGTCAATCGAATAAGTACACCAAAACAGTCGCCTTCGCATATCAACCGTGGCCGGATCAAATTTCACCTTCCCCTGATGTGTAGATCCCATAGTGTTTTTAGGTAGCACGAAACGATTTCCCTCGTTATGAAGTCCCAAGTCAATACATAGCTTCATAGCAGATCCAAGAACATACCAAATACCCGGAACAGCCGGCCTCATGATCGAATACAAAGCCAAAATTAAATTTCCTTGTAAAGCTTCCAACCTATTCGAAGATGAAAATACACACTCCACATGTTCAATAGCGGCTAATCTGAATGATTCTGATATTTGAACATCGTAATTTTGATGGCCGGCAGATGTCGCGATCCCAAATACCATGTTAAGAAAATATAATGCTGGGTTACTACCTGCTGCAATTGCTGACTCGGGAATGGGCTGATTGACAATATCGAGATCCATAGAAAACATATAGCTATTTTTGGAGAATTTTGCTGGTGGCGATCTGGCGTAATACTGCTCATCTCTTTCCCTGTAATGTTGTGCGTAAAAACAATTTTCGTCCATTTTTTCGTTAGGATCACAAACCGGTACCCCTATAGTAGTATAGTCAGATGCTAACGAGACTCCAGAAGAAAGGGTGCCATATATTGGAATAAAGTATTTTATCAAAAACTGTTCGCGGTGAAGTATAGGCATTTGCGAATTTGCGAGACTAAAATATATTGAAATTAGGCGTTCGGCGATATGCTTGGGAGGTAAAGAAGCTGGCTGAACAGGCGGGTGAGACATCCCCATAGTAAGATGATTAGATTGTGAGTCTTCCTCTTCAATTTTGAACTGAACAGCGGTGAATAGCAAAAGAGCAAAAGAAAGACCAGAGGACGACCCCAGATACGAAGATGGAGGGGCAGTGGCAGCTTTTATTGATACCATTCCTACACATGACATCATATTGGTAAAATCCGATTTATCGTTTTCTCGAGAATTTGGATCTGTATGTTGCATAGAGTTAGATGTTTGATTATAATGCGAAGTTGACATCATACTTTGAGAGCCGACATTCATATTTGCGTGAGCCAGGTTAGTTGCAATGTCAAAATTTGGATTTTGGTTTTGTGATGATGCTGCAGTACTTTGTGTAGGGTCCGATGTCGAATTGGTATTTATACCGGAGTTTGCATTTGTGTCATAGTCTATATGGTGTTTTTGTAATAGTAGCTCGAGATGTGCAATACGGTCTTCCAAATGGGAAACATAACTTCTGGGTATTTCGCGTCCGGTTGCCGCATCAATTCCAACACATTCGACATTGGCTTTCAAACACGAAGTACAAGAGGGGAACTTTTGATCGCATCTCGTTTTCCTTACCCTGCAGCGTAGACAAGCCGAAATTGAGCGAGTCACTCCTATGATAGAGGTTGATCTAGAAGATGATGCAGCTGAAGACATAGGTGCAGGTGTAGAAATGTTGCGTTTTCTGGGCTCTGTGCTTTTCCTTCGTTTCTGCTTCTTTGGGGGATTTGTTCCTTCAACGTTGTTGGTAGAGTCATAATTGGGTGGGACAGAGGGGTCCATTGTGGTATAATGAAGCTGAAGTCCTGATTCAAATGCTAATGGTGCTCAATTCTTCGATTTGGTAGCTCTTCAATCAGAGTAACACAAGGATATATCGGGAACAGAAAGACTGCTCGTGTAATAGTAATGCAAGTCTTTGGATTATTCTCAGGAACGAATAAGCTCAAGTGAAGGAAAGTGAAGTTGCAGAAGTCCAATTCAAGTACGCCAGTTAGAGTTAGAGCTAAAGCGGAGATACAAGTTTCCAATTAAAAAAAACCAAAGTCAGCTGTAATGAATGGGTCAATATGCAAAAAGAAGGAAGGAAGTAAAGAAGAAGGAAAGAAGAAAGAAAGAGGAAGAAAAGGAAAAAAACACAAGAAGAAAATAAGAAACAAGGACAGATCTTATACTGGAATTTCTAACCATAGTCATCATACTCTTATAGGAACCAAATATGAAAAATTCAGGTTCCGCACATGAACAATAAAGCGAAAAATGCTGATCGAAAGGGTTCTGATAGTCAAAAACTGATGGGAGTTAAGAATCTCGGACATATCCTACCGTATGCCAAAAATCAAAGTTTAGATCAATTTTTTTTTTTTTTTCTTTCCCCGACAAGACTGAAATAAGTTACGTCATAATATCTCGCACTTGAAATTTAGTCAGTACTAGAAATAACGATTCAAAAAAGTGCAGATGTCAACAAACAGACTGAACATGCAACATTATAGTGTAACATATTTCACCCACAGTCATGAATGAAGTATTTGGTGTTAAATAAAGCATCTGTTGGGCCGCTAGTAGACTGCTAAATTTGAAAAAGTCGCTGACCTCGCGAGTTTTTCAAAATCAACCAATGTAATACTTTTATAAAATACGGCGAGCGGATTATGACATCCTTTAGATGCAATTGCCATCTAAGTATGCAGTTTTGCAGATTTTACCAGGATAAATACGTGCAATTCTTCTCAAGAATATCTTTTTTGATATCAGTTTCAGTCCAATATACCCTCTTTACAGTGACGTTCAAGATATTTGGAAATTTGGACTTTTTACAATTCTCTCCATAAGGAGTATTATAATACTAGAGATAATTAACATATTTACAGCCATTTCGGAAAATTTTATAAGCTAATAACTATGAGTGTTAAGAACGGACTAGGAAAACTCCAAGCGAAGTCTTGTAACTACAAATTTTAAGAATATGAACTTCCTGTAAAAATTCCAATTCTGGTTTATCATATACGATCAGTTTAAAATATTTCATAGTGTTTCAAGTCAGCAACCAGTTGTACAATGTATCTCAATTCAGTCCCTGCTACCTTGAAGTAGTTTAACGGCTCAACCTTTGACAGTCAAAACTAGGTGGATAAGCGTAATACACTAGCTTCCTAAAGTGCAGTAATGTTTACTGATTTGTAACAATAATTGATTTTCCTTCTTATATGCTCATTAATCTTCTATTATATCATTACTAAAGACATAATACAATTCACGCTTATAAATTACATTAGATTCTCGATTGCGGTTTGCTGTGTTTTCCTACAGGC
Organism: Geotrichum australiense; assembly: GCA_030563945.1. Classification (NCBI taxonomy): domain Eukaryota; kingdom Fungi; phylum Ascomycota; class Dipodascomycetes; order Dipodascales; family Dipodascaceae; genus Geotrichum; species Geotrichum australiense. The sequence goes on along the minus strand of JAJMKR010000012.1, from coordinate 235,995 downwards.
TCACTTAAGCGCCTAGCCTACAAACCAATCTGTATAGCTCAATAGATCAACTGCCATCGAAGACCATATTTTAGCACGATCAGAGATTAAGACAAAAGCAATAACTGTTACCAATCTGGCATGGATATGAATACTGCGGCTGTGATCAATGAGCAATAAAGATGTCATACTTACTGGCAAAACTTTCGTCAAGAAACTAACTATTGGAAAATAATAATTGGCATCAACATTACATACCTTATACTCTATCACAACCAAGTTACAATTATTTGTCGGCATGAAGTATTTCACACTGTGAAACCTGATTTTGAATGGGGCAAATGGATGAGTTTGCCTTCCTAAGCATGTTACTGTAATACAGTTTATTACAGTATATATCCAAAAGTCTAAATCTTAATTCTTAAATATTTTGCTTGACTAGGCATGAGTCAGCACAACTCAACACAGCGATTTTCCTATTTGTACTCCATAGTTTGCTGTTGAAACTTGCACTAAATTCCAATCGGAGATCTGTTAACCTCAAAGCTCGATTATCATGGTACAACACAACAATGAGGTTACGACCTTCGACTCGTTCTTGGATAGTGTCACAAAGATGCACGATTCCATGAACCAATTCAACATCAGCGTCGAAACCGAAGTTCCCAAGCTGCCTGGTTTTGATCATGATCTTGCAAACATGGCAGAGCTAGATAAGTTCACCATTTCTGAAGATTCAAGTTTGGATGATAGTTCGGACTTTGATTCCGGAACTGAATCTTTAGAAGATACCTCTGCTTCTGAATCTCAAAGCTTGGAACCTCTCTCATGGCTAGAGATGCAGTGCGTCACTGTTGCTAATGGAATGAGCTCAGAAGACCTTTATTCAACCATATTGGGAATATTAACTTCGGAAGCGTCCGATGATGAGTTGCAAACATCGCTACTCGAAATAGTTGGTTATGATCACCTCGACTTCCTTATCGAGCTTATCTCGAAACGTTCGGCGATCATTATTGCACAGGTAAGTATTCTACATGATCTGTTTTGATTTTGAAAACTAATCATATTTCCAGAAACAAAAAGAAGCAATGCTTTCTCATGGGAACTATAACTTAATGACGTCCGAAGATCGTGAACAGCAGATCAAAAATACCCAAAAGAAAATGAAGGCATACGAAAAGACACTTAAAATGGCACCAACCCAAATCAAGTACCCTCATGTTTACCAGAACGAAGCTGCTAGCGGTAGTATACTGAGTGCATTTGGTACCAAATATTCATTGCCCGTTGGAACTGAAAGAATCATTGAACACAATTATGAAGAAGTCATATTACCACCGTCGAAGCGAAAGCCCCCAAGCTTTGTTTCTAAGCTAATACCAATTGACACTCTCGATTTACTCTGTCAAAATACATTCAAAAAATACAAGACTCTCAATACAATGCAATCTGTAGTATACCCCGTGGGCTACAACACGAACGAGAACATGCTAGTGTGTGCTCCAACAGGTGCTGGTAAAACAGATGTAGCCCTTCTTACCATGTTAAATACCATTCGTCAGCATAGTCAGTTGAATCAAAGCAATCGCGGATATGACGTTGCCTACGAGGATTTTAAAATCGTTTATATTGCTCCTCTGAAAGCGTTGGCGGCTGAAATTGTTGAGAAAATGGGAAAGAGACTGGAGTGGGCGGGAATATCGGTTCGTGAACTCACGGGTGATATGCAGCTAACCAGGGCTGAAATTATGACCACTCAAGTAATTGTTACGACACCTGAGAAATGGGATGTGGTTACCAGAAAATCAACAGGCGACACTGAACTGGTTCAGAAAGTCAAGTTGCTGATTATTGATGAAGTTCATTTACTTCATGAAGAACGTGGTGCGGTTATCGAGTCTCTGGTTGCTAGAACTCTTCGACAAGTTGAAAGTACGCAATCTATGGTCCGTATTGTCGGTCTCTCTGCTACGCTTCCAAACTATCTAGACGTTGCTGAATTCTTAAGGGTAAATCCTATGGCTGGGTTGTTCTTTTTTGATTCATCATTTAGACCCGTTCCTTTAGAACAACGGTTTATCGGTGTCAAGGGAAAGGCTGGATCAAAACAAGCAATGGACAATATTGAGAGAATTTCTTACGAAAAGTTGGTGGAAATGCTTAACCAAGGTCATCAGGTTATGGTGTTTGTACATTCAAGAAAAGATACGATAAAGACGGCACGTTCGTACATATCACAAGCCCAGAAGCTAGGTGATTCTGCACTGTTTGACTGTACAGATAATCCATCATATGTGCAGGCTGAAAAAGAAATGGGCAAATGGAAGAATCGTGATATGAAAGAGCTGTTCAATCATGGGTTTGGAGTCCATCATGCTGGTATGTTGAGATCGGAAAGAAACATGACGGAAAAACTGTTTATGAACGGTAACATTAAAGTTCTCTGCTGTACCGCTACATTAGCTTGGGGTGTGAATTTACCGGCTGCGGTAGTTATGATCAAGGGTACTCAGGTTTATGATGCAAAACGAGGTGGATTTGTTGATCTTGGAATCACAGACGTTATTCAAATCTTTGGTCGTGCCGGTCGTCCTCAGTTTGAACAAGTGGGTACAGGCATTCTTTGTACTTCATCAGATCGACTGTCCCATTATTTGGATGCAATAACTCAGCAGCATCCCATTGAATCAAGACTTCAAGCCAAGCTGGCTGATAATTTGAATGCTGAAATTGCTTTGGGCACTGTAACCAGTATAGATGAAGGAGTCCAATGGCTAGGTTACACATATTTATTTGTTAGAATGAGAAAGAACCCGCTTTCCTATGGGTTTGGTTGGAACGATGTTGCTGATGATCCGTTGTTAGGTGCTAAAAGAAGAAAACTTATTGCTGAAGCAGCCATGAGATTGAGCTCTTTGCAAATGATTATATACGATGACACTACTGGATCACTAGCACCCAAAGATACTGGGCGTATCGCCTCTGACTTTTATCTTTTAAACAATAGTGTCGAGATCTTCAACACCATGATGCAACCCACTGCTACTGAGGCTGATATTTTCTCGATGCTCAGTATGAGTGGTGAATTTGATGGTATAAAATCGAGAGAAGAAGAAACTAAGGAGCTGACAAAACTACTCGAAGAAGCGTCTCCTTGTCAGGTCGCTGGTACATTGGATACTGCCCCCGGAAAAACCAACGTACTTTTACAATCATTTATATCAAAGGCTTCAATTAATGACTCTGCGTTGGTATCTGATTCAGCATACGTTGCCCAAAATGCTACCAGAATTGCAAGAGCTTTGTTTTTGATGGCCTTAAATAGAAGATGGGGCCGACTGGCAAGAATGTTACTAAGTATTTGTCAGTCAATTGATAAAAGACTTTGGTCGTTTGAACACCCTCTTGCGCAGTTTGATTTACCTTCTGGCGTTGTTAATAATCTAGAGAGTGCCAACGCTTCTATTGCAGACCTTCGAGATATGAGCATATCTGAAATAGGACAGCTGGTAAGAAACAGTAAACTGGCGGGCAAGGTTGCTTATGCTTTGGACAGATTTCCTACGCTCCATATTGAGACTGAAATTGCACCAATAACGAAGAAAGTCCTAAAAATCAAGGTCACATTAGAGCCTGAATTTATTTGGGACTTTAGAATTCACGGCAAGGCTCAGTATTTCTGGATCTGGGTAGAAGAGTCGGAACAATTTGAAATTTTACATTTTGAGAAGTTCATACTGTCGAAGCAAAAATTGGATAACCCACATGTTCTGGATTTCACGGTGCCATTAGCCGATCCCCTTCCTCCACAAATTGTTGTGAGAGCTTTATCAGACACTTGGGCTGGTGCTGAATCTTCTGTAGCCGTTTCATTTCAACACCTGATCAGGCCTGAAAGTGAGACCGTGCAAACTAAACTCTTGCCTTTGAGACCTCTTCCAATCACTGCATTGCATAATCCAATAATTGAAGAGATATACGGTAAAAAGTTTCAATATTTTAACCCGATGCAAACTATGATTTTTCACACGTTATATAATACTGACACTAATGTGCTTCTTGGTTCCCCAACTGGTTCAGGTAAGACTGTTGCAGCTGAGCTGGCTATGTGGTGGGCGTTCAAAACATACCCAAAATCTAAGGTTGTTTACATTGCACCTATGAAAGCCTTAGTTCGAGAGAGAGTTGACGACTGGAACGCTAGAATCACAAAACCTTTGGGAAGAAAACTAGTTGAGCTGACTGGTGATAACACTCCAGATGCTGCAAGTATTCGAAACGCTGATATTATTATTACTACACCAGAAAAGTTTGATGGTATTTCGAGAAATTGGCAAAGCAGAAAGTTCGTGCAGGAGGTGTCGCTGATTATCATGGATGAAATTCATTTGTTGGCCAGTGATAGAGGTCCCATTCTTGAAATGATTGTTAGTCGTATGAACTTTGTTTCAGCAAAGACTGATCGTCCTGTGAGGTTGCTGGGTCTTTCCACAGCTGTTGCAAACGCAAATGATATGGCTAGCTGGTTGAAGGTTAAGGACTTTGGGCTGTTCAACTTCCCTTCTTCTGTTAGACCTGTTCCTTTAGAAATGTACATTGATGGATTTGCTGATAACATGGGATTCTGCCCGTTGATGAAATCTATGAACAAACCTGCTTATTTGGCTATCAAAACTCATTCTCCTACAAAACCAGTTCTTATTTTTGTTGCATCACGAAGACAAACTAGGCTCACTGCGTTGGACTTGATCCATCTTTGTGGTATGGAGGATAACCCAAGAAGGTTCCTCAACATGGATGAAGACGAACTTCAGCAAGTTATATCTATGGCTAAGGATGAAACTTTGAAGCTGGCCCTCCAGTTTGGTATTGGATTGCATCACGCGGGGTTGGTTGATTCTGATCGAAGAATCAGTCATGAGTTGTTTGCCAGCAATAAGATCCAGATTTTGATTGCTACGAGTACGTTGGCTTGGGGCGTCAATTTGCCCGCACATTTGGTTATTGTCAAAGGAACACAATTCTTCGATGCTAAGATTGAAGCGTACAAAGATATGGATCTTACTGACGTTTTGCAAATGATGGGTCGTGCTGGTCGTCCAGCGTTTGATACGAGTGGTATTGCTATGGTATTTACTAAAGAGTCCACCAAACCTTTTTACAAGTATTTTTTGAACTCTGGGTTCCCGGTAGAGTCTTCGTTGCATAAAGTTATAGATGACCATTTGGGTGCCGAAATTACAGCAAAAACTATCAAGAGTCGCCAAGAAGCGATGGACTTTTTGACATGGACTTTTTTGTTCAGAAGAATCCATTACAACCCTACATACTACGGGATTGAAGACCCTACAAACACGGGGATCAATGCTTGGCTGGTGAAGTTGGTTGATGGAGCTATTGACAACCTGGATGAGTCTGGTTGTTTGGTCATGTACCAGGATGGCCGTCTGGGCCCAACCGAATTTTTGAAGATCTCGAGTTATTACTATATGTCGCACAAGACTATGCGGCATTTCCTTAAGCATATGAAGGCCCATGCTCAATTTAAGGAGTGTCTCCAATGGATTTGTTCGGCGGTTGAATACGACGAGTTGCCAGTTCGTCACAACGAAGATTTGGTCAACATCGAAATGTCGCGCGAAATGAGATTCCCTGGTGAGGAAATGGGGCTTGTTATGTGGGATCCCCACGTCAAGGCTTACCTGTTGCTGCAAGCGTTCATGAGTAGGGTTGATCTTCCAATAGCAGACTACGTGCAAGATACATGGACAGTTCTTGACCAAACCTTGCGTATTTTGCAGGCAGCTGTCGATACCATTACAATTTTGGGGCATTTATCAACGGTTTTGACGTTGATCAAGCTGATGCAGTGTATCAAACAAGCGTGCTGGTTCGACGATGACCCTATTTCTAATCTGCCCGGGATGGAAAGCAGGAAACTTCCAAACGCCCACCCGATGCGTGAAAACGAAGAGGGCCGAGCCCCGGTACGGTCAGCCCATTTTGAAGGGATTGACAAACTCACAACTTTGGAGAAACTCGGACGCATGACCACGAGTCAACTGGAAGGCTTTGCCAGGAAAATGAACATCCCCAAGTCTTCCCAAAAAGAGTTTATGCGTGTAACACGCAGCTTGCCCGTCGTCGACGTCGACATCAAGCACACAGCTGGCACCGACAAGATAGTTGTCCGCATGACGCACGTGAACAAGCCGCTGACGCAGGAGTTTAAGATGTACACGCCAAAGTTCCACAAGGTGCAGAAGGAGAGCTGGTTTGTGGTGGTTGCGGTTGTGGAGAAGGACGAGATTGTTGCGTTGACGAGGGTGTCGCCTAGAAAGGGAAGGGACGAGATGGAGTGTGAGATTGTGGTGGATCAGAGGTATATTGGCGCGGAAAGTGTGGTTTATTGTGTGAACGATGCGTTGGATATATCGTATCATAGTGATTTGAAGATTTAGGATTGGTATATATTTTCATTTACAGTACATTTCATAAGAAAGAGTGATGTTTTTTGAGCAATGTGAGTATGCCCAAACCACGGCGTGCAGTTGTATTGTTGTTGTAGTATCTACTTGTAATACATTAATTTTAATCTTCAAAATGTCCTGACCAGATCTGATAACTATCACAACATAAAGATGCGTTTAAACCGGTCTTTGCTCTAAAAACAATATACTCTTTATACTAAAAACGCCCGATATAACTATGCCCAAACCACGGCACGCCTACGATTGAATTCTCGATAACCATCCCTTCCCTAACAAACTAATCCCCATTCATCCACCTTTGTTCCCAAACGCCGTGTACAAGAAGTGATTTCAGCCTGTTCAAATTTTCACCATCACACACACATACAAAGAAATGGAAGATTTGGAAGAACGGTTGGTGAGGGATTGTGGTGTTTGAAGTTTGATGGGGTGTATTGTGGTCATGGATAAATTGGGGGGTTGGGGTTGGTTGAAGGCTACGTTGTATCTGAATTTCGTGGTATAGTGTATGCTCATGTTTATGTTATGATACTGCACAAGTTCTTGGACTTGAATGTTATAAATACCAACGTAAATAGCGGTTGAACCTAATAAATTAATTGTTGAGTAGCATCAATAACATTACTAACATCGTGACTACTACTCATGTTTGAATACAAAAAATCACAAAATTTAAACCCAGCACACTTCCAAACCATATGTACATCTTACACTCACATCCTACCATTCTATCCCCTTCTCACCCCTTACTTACTTCTTTGTTCAAACATTTTCTTACGTTTATCAAAGTTTCCAACACCTTTCATGAGCCGACCCTTTTCTTTCTTTCATCGGCTTTTGCTTTTTTGGGCCCACTTTTGTGATTGTTTGTGTCCAAAATAGGAAACTGATTGATTAGATAACTTTAATTTTGTACAACCCCCTGGCCAAAAATACAAAGTGCATTACACACATCTGAACAAAAAAAACGCGCAAAGTTTTTTTATGGGCTCTCCTTAATATTGTTTTTTCTCTTTCCCACCCCCTTTTCCAACCATCATCTCTCTTTCCCCCTTATTTTTTATTTCTCTCCTAGATAAACTTGGTGTTTCAAGGTTGAAAGCTTAATACCTAATCCTTTTAATTTACAAACTTTGATGTGATTTGTTCAAGATTTTGATGGTGGTTTCTGTACAGAGTTGGACCGGATTGGTGGGTGTATATATGGATTAATGAACTTCGGGAGTTGGAATGTATCGTGTATGGCTTTTGATTGTGTCTTGGAATAACTGGATGGTTCTGTATGTTTGTAGACCGGTTTGTGTTCATTCTGTTGTCATTAATTTTGTTATTAACGGGTTTATTTTTCAGGTACACTTATTTCCGCCATGGTGAACTCTAAGAAGACTTGTGTAACTAAACCGTAAAGAAAAAATTGGTTTCCTGAAGGATACTTTTGTCCAAGTATGGAGTAAGGACTGCGTCTATGAAAAGGCTCGGGGTATTTTACGTGATATTGATTCATAACATAATACAAATTTCGAGATATCCCTTTTTTTTAACCCCAATTTCTATCCTCGTATCCAATATATACCGGTACACAAAAAAAGAGAGGGAAAAGAACTTGATACAGCTTTATCTTGATAACTTGACAATCAAAGTAAATTTACTCTACTACTATTGGAACCAGGTATATCATATCCTACTAAATTCTATTATTATGTGCTTGCGGACTACTCTGTTTTTCATTCTTTACTTTCATGTTCAAGTCCAAAAACTCATCAGAGTTTTTACGTCTTGACTTGATTTCCTCAAGTTCACACACTTGGGACCGGTTTATAGAAGGGATGCTGCTGCCATGGATAGATCAACGGTTCAAACGTTGCAAGGAAAGTTTAGCACTTTCCCTCCTTAGCTTGTCTCGCAAGTGGATAGTATCTAAAATGCAAATATATGGACTATCACTAAACTAGTAGAGTAACATAATTGAACCGGTTATGGAGTTCGTTCTTTGCAGTGCTTTTGGACCCGGCCTGTTGTTTTCTGAAAAATCCATCTGTCCAAGTATCAGCATGATTAGAAACACAATTGAGCAATATGTAAAATTAATGAGATTAATAAAAAGTTTTCGATACATCTATATATATACACGTAAAAGTAATGATTAATGACAACGGCGTAAAAATGACTATAGTATTAAAACCAACACTGCTAAATATTTAAAAATTTGACACTTCACCTAAAATATCAAGAAAAAGTAGTAATATAAAAAAATGTTCGTTAATGTTATTCCACCGCTTTCGATTTCGCTGCCCCCGCAGCCCCATTTTTGCTTTCATACAGCTTCGCTAGTTCTGCCACCATTCTACCTCTTTTCGTTGACACCGATTTGGTATACTTCTTTGTAGTTTGCTTGTTCAAATCGCTTCCATATGAACTGTAAGAGTTGAGTTTTGGGACTGGTGGATGGCTGTTTGCTGAAGTGGGCCGTAATATTGTCGAAACACTTTTGCGCAGTTTTGGAGGGGGTGGGGGAGTTGATTTGGATGATGCGCTTGTCGATATACATTCTTCGCTATGACTAGTATGATTACAGATGTTATTGTCGCTGGAGTTCAATGTTTTTTGGTCGGAAATAGTAGATGATGATGACGAACTTAATGAAGAGTATGACGGTTTTCTGGCAATCGACTCCGAGGCTCCGTCAGTATTAGTGCTGTTATTAGTTGTTGCAGTATGTGTACTGTTGTTTTTGTTAGCGGACGCAGAGACTGCTCTACTTGGTATCGCAGGCGGTGAAGCTTGTTGATGCGTATGATGATTTCGTGATGCAATTCTATGTGGGCTATGATGATGATGATGGTGATGATGATGATCAGACTTTGCTGATGATGATGTGCCTTTTGAATGATGATGTCGACTGTTGTTTGTAGGGGGAGGTGTAAGAATTTCAGAATCAGAGCTGTCACTCTCCGAGTATTGTGCCATGCGGTTATCGACCTCAGTCCAATGCTCAATCAGGTACTTCATGTACTCGATAGCAACAGCTAAACTTTCTGCACTGTTCGAGTACCTGCCAATGAGACTTGACGCAATTGCAAGCGAAATAGAGTTTGAGTCATGGCCTGTTCTGTTTGAGTTGTCAATAATGGACCTGAACAATGGGACCAGATCAGACAAGAACTTTTGAGTGACATATGGCAGTGACTGGAAGACTTGATAGATGTATTCAGCATTGTTTTGAATGGGTACCGGGATATATCGGATAGGCAAGATTGGATTGGGTAGGTCACGCAGATAGACCTTTATTATGCAACTAGCTTGGTGGGGACTAAATGAATGAAGCAAAATCAATCAAAAAAGAAAAACAGTTAGAAAACGGTTCAAACAAACAGATGAAAAACGAATAAATAATTCATAAAACAAACATACCCATAATCATCCAAGTCTAAATACTGACCTCTATCGTAACATTCTCGCAGTATCAACGTTGTCTGATCTTCCTCTTTCAAAAATATGTCGCGCGTAAATGCACCGGTAACTTTTAGGTAGTGACAGCAGTCTTCCCACATTGATGGGTAGAGTACTTTGGAACCATTTCTATGCAAAGGGACCCCAAAAACAGGCGAGTAATGACGAGGAATGGTTACCTTTTGCTCTGTTTTTAAGTTATAAAAGTAGACAGAAGGGGGGATGTTAATTTTTGTAATGTCAATGTGCTTTGCTAGCTCACTCAGACTTGAAATGTGAAGCAGCTTCTTTTTGAACTTTGTAGACACCACACCTCTGAACATTTCGGTGACTCCGCGAACCCACCAGCTTTCATGAACGACGTACACTCTGTCAACTCTCTTTTTGACCTGTCGATCCAGCATTGCGTATATCTTTGACACCCAGGACCACGAAGGCTTATTTGGGGCTCCGCATGCAAAGAACAGCAGGGCGTATTTTGATCGCGGGAGTCTTTCTATTATGCAGTTCATGAGTTCTGGGGTGTAGTCATCTGGAGATTTTGGGAACGCGGTGGAGTTCATTACCACCAGGGGTAATCGTGTAGAAGGGTCGAACGTTTGAGAAGAATATACGACACGTTTGGCGATAAGTTGGTTGTCATCAGGAGTTAGACGTGAATTCGTCATTGTGCCCTAAGGATTGGAAGAAAAGGTGAGAAGGTGAGTAGGTGAGAAAAAGGTGGATTTGAAAACAAGTCTAAGGAGGAAACGTGTGAAAATAGGGAAAACAACAAGACTTTTTGACAGCAGGCAAAGAATACAAGTGGACAATTGCAGATACGTCAAAGTAATGGAATCAGGATGTTTACAAGTGAGAATTAGGAGGATTTGGACCGAATACCAAACAGAATTGAGGTTCAACGATGAATGAACGGGTAGATGGATGGATGGTGATTGATTGGAAGGGGAGAAAAAGAAGAAAAAAATTGGCAGAAAAAGGAAAAAGTGCTAAATTTAAATTTTAGTGTGTGGGACGATTGGAGTTGTATGGAGTTTATTTGTATTTGTATTTGTATTTGAGTACAAGGTCGGTACCTGGACTATTTAGTACTTTCCCAGTGCTAAAAGTAAACAAATAACAAAAAAAACAGTAGAAACGGACAGTCAGGCAGACAAACAGACAGACAGATACAATTCACACTTGTCCATAAGGTCTCGGCTATAAGATCTGGGCTATAGAGCAGTTTGCTATGTCTAGTGTCGAGCAAACCAAGTATAACACTGCATTATAATATACGAGTACCGGGAATTATTTACAAGTGTCAAACTTTGAGTGCAGGAAGGTAATTAGATATTGAGATATAAATCTTGGACTTTTTTGTGTTCTAAAATCAAGTATTAAGCTTTTATACTCAAATCTCACTACATAGATTTACGCAGTGTCATACATACACCTAAGACACGCAGTGGTGATATCTACGCAGCCAGTATCCAGATGCAGTTCTGTCTATGCCCACTGCCATACTACATACAGTACGAACATTGGCTACACAGTAATATGTTCATAAGGCATACCGCACTTGCATTTGGGCTTGTAATTAGATCTTAATTGGTCTTCATCACATGGCCAGTGCACCATTAGTGCTACAACTGCGTATTCATTGGTCAAGCAGCAGTAACATCTAAATCCCTACAGGTGAGTTATTTAGCAACCTGACTTAGCCTAATCTAATCTAATCCAACCCAGCTGAATCTTATCTCCATAATCCGTCTATTTTCCATCAGTGTGAGCAGTGCAACAACCAAGTCAAAAGTTGGCTAGTCATCATAAAATCGTAAGAAGCTAGCCATTTGGTCATTTTGTGGATCGCTTTGTCGATGTGAGCATACGCAGTGCATAGCACATGGCAAATGCCCATACAGCTCGAAGTCACTAGGAATAGTCATCGACACCTGTAATGACTCTAATGAGAGCACGAAACTTTTTTGTATGATAAAGAAATAGCACTTTGGACTTACACTTATATATATAATGCTATAGCCGTAATCTATGGAATTTAACTCATCTGAATTCTGGGGGACACTCACAATCTTTGCCTTTTACCTTCACAATCTCAACTTCATGCGAATATCTTTCGACATATCCCACAGCTACCTACCACTAAAAGAATACGCAAAATGTCCTCGAAACGCAAGTCCGACACCTACTCTACACTTAGTGATAGTCACAGAGAGAAAAAACTCAAGCAGAACCAAAACCAACAACATATCTTGCCACCTTCACCTCCGATTGAGTTTGCAGAACTAGCCCATCATAACCACAACCTAAATTCGAAAACGATTTTGTCGCTTCCTCATGAAGTTCTCGGAATTGTTGTCAGTATTGTCGCCGCAGGCTCATTCAGAGATGTACTGACCTTATCGTCAACTTGTAAACGCATCCGCGACATTGTGAGTATCTACCAATTTCTCTATTAAAATCCAACAAAAAAGGACCATTGATTAGAGTTTTTTTGTGTGAATGAATCATACCTGTGTGCATGCATCTAACAATATTATTTTTTTGCTTTGTTACTCGTTTACCCCAGTGCAAACCCGATCTCTACAGAAACTTCTCAATCTCATGGCAGCTCATGGACTCCTTCATAGAAGAAGAACTATCTGGTGCTGTCGACATTACATCTCACATATCTCACTTGCAAATAAATGAACCTTCAAGTTGGGGCGAATGGCACAAAAATGAATTGTTGGGACAGCTGATATACCGTTCCACAGACCTCAAATCAGTTTCTCTCGCAATCTCTGGCTCATCAGGTTGGCTAAAATATGTCTGTGACATGAAAGACCGTCTCAACTCTACTGCCGGGTCGAAAATAAAAAAGCTTTCGATCGTGTCTCAAGTCGCTATGAGTAATAGGGGTTTGCCCGATAATAATAATTTGAAATTACCGCTATTTAACATTGGGGATTTAATGTTGTTTAGAAATGTGACTCACTTGGAATTGGAGGGTTTCAATGTTCGCAACGAGGTTCAGGACGGAGAAGAGTTCAATGGCCCTATCATTTCGAATCTACGACTGAAAAATTGTATCTGGGAATACCCCTTCGCCGTTCAAGACTTTGGTCCAATCAGCCATTTACAAGTTATATATACCGACTGTTACCGATCGTTTACTTACTCCGAACGAGTGAAAAATCTTGCACAGTCACCACCAGAAACCCTTGAGTCTTTCGATCTGCACCTGCTAGGACGCTCTCCTATATCGCAAAAGGCATGGCACCCCCTCACCGACCACAAGTGTTACAAACTAGAACGAATGTCTATCAAAGGGTTTAGCATGCCAGGTGATTCTTTTTTCTTAAAGCTGCCGCAGTCTTTAAAGTCCCTCCAGATCGAGTTGGCAATGTATTCGAAACAACGCGCCGCGTTCCACACTGATGGCCAGATTCACCGGTGTATCGAAAAATTTCCTGGCCACGGTATTGAATTCAATGGTATGTATATTTTTTTCTTCCCTTCCTTGATTTTAGTGAATATTTTCTGTTTTGATCTTATGACTGACGTTGTGCTTTTATCTATATAGTCGTTACTTGGGATGACAGTAACGTTGGACCAAATTGATCCAGTGCAACACAGCCTTTTACCACCGCATTTTTATTATCATGAGAAACGAGTTTACGAGCCCTACTTAATCTATCTAATACTACAAATTACAAATATTTATTAACCAACATATTATCATAACTTAACCTGTAAATGGTGAATTTGTCGTCGGACAGGTCCACTTTTTCAACATTGGCAAAAACATGATATATTGACGTAGCGATGTGGGGATTGAGCAAAACAGTTTGCGAATTTGTATGATTATGTATTTCATCTTCAAATATGATGGGATCAGATTCTAGTAATTTTAAAATACAATGGAAGCGGTGTACGGTATTTAACGGCATTCCAAAAATGTCAAAGTGATGGGGGCGACGAGGAGGGGATAGGAGAACGGCTGAGGGGTCTGGACTCTAGACTATGCAGAAAAAAAAACTGTGAATTTAAAGTGGGATTAAGGTTAGTTACGATGAGAGATCAAATATCTACTGCGGTGTACGAAAGAGATGGAAAGAGTGTGTATTTGTGTTGGCTATCATGTTTGTTGGATGATGTTATAGTATGGCAATGGGTCTATTAGTGTATTGGTCATAGTGTTTTTGTGTGAAAATGTGATAGAACGTCAACTATAGCTGAGACGTGATTTACACTTACAGTACTACTGTAGGCAGTAGAATAGTAACTAGGACCAGTTTTTCGACATCCTTTTTGTAGCTTAAGGCCAGATCACATCGTGCAAAATATCAGGCAAATGTACAAATGGTAGTGTTTGTGGAACATGGTCTAATTTGTAAAATTGTAAAGTGAAATATGCAATTGTTTTTGTCTTGTAATAGAATTAATTAATATGATGGGATGAGATGATATCAGATAAAATGGAAGAGTCTGGATGTACTACTGGTATCTAGACAAGTTTTAGGTAATGAGGTCAACTTCTTCAGAGGCTAAATCTTTTGTCGTGATCAAAATCGTCTCGGTAACAGTGCTGGAAAAGTATTGTATCTGGCAGGGTGTTATTTCCAAATCGTCCAATAACCACAATTAAAATGGCGGAGTCATACCATCCAAACTGCAAAACTAAACAAACAATATGAGCCTATACTACTGTATATAATCTTGATAACAAAAGATGGCGAACCACTGTGGAATCATTAAAAACACATGGATAAGTGCAAGACTATGAAACGGCTCACGAGCAATTCTGGACAGATTAGAGGTAACTGTCACGGAATATTTAAGTGATTTTAATGATTGAGCTGGAGTAGGTTTGGTGTTGAATGATTTAGATATTGGAAAACCCTGGGTCTTCCAGGAATTTGGATGAACGCAAACATTTGTGGTGATGTAGACTAAAAAAGACCGGGTTTATGGTACGCTATGAAATATGGTGAGAGCTGTGATTCCTAGTTTATATTGCAAGTATAAATCAATTATCAATGCTTTCAATTACACGATGATCGTTATTGTGGTGATAAAGATTGCTCTTAATAGAACAAACGAATCTTTCAAATCTGTCGATTTAAAAAAACAACTCTTAAGGAAAAAAACTGTGTGCGATCTGAATAAACGTTGTTGTATTTTCACAGTACAAATACGTGAGGGAACACAAGGTGAAGTAAAAATGTCCAATCAGCTTTATAGTACTCCAACGACCTGTGTCATCTAAAACAAGTAGCAAAAGCTATTCACACGATTGTACGTATGTATATAAACATTCGAGACTTTAATGCTTCTTATTTCACCTAGAGAATATTGGGGCAAGTTCAAAGAAAATAAATGTTTGCTAAATCCCTTGAAAAATAAAAACAAGATTGCCAATAGACGTTGTAAAATATTGTAAAAATTTCTAAAAACTTCCAAAAAAAATCGTTAAATTGAAAGATAACTTTTTTGTTGAAGCTATTGAATTTCGACAAAGGGAAATAAGTCAAGGTTGGATGTCAGACCTAAAGCACTGAAAAATACGTGCTGAGGATATATCTAAGAATAGATGTATCAAAACTAGATATAATGCAAAGGGAAGTCAGAAAAAAAATATCCTTAGAGTGGAAATTTACATAAGAGAAGATACAAGTATATAACAAGGAAGTAAAATTAAAGAAAATGATTATGGAATATTATACAGTTATAGAATAAATAATTGAAATAAATTAAAAAGAGAGCCAATCAGAAAAGTCCAATTGTGGCCTGATAGTGTGTTTCACTAAACACTTCCGTATCTCATAGGATTATGAAAGTCTGCTATGATACACTGTCAGGCCAATCCGTGCTTGAGTAAACAAGTGGTTTGCAAAATTGCAAAAATTTGACCACATCGTTTTTCAGCAGGCTCAATGTAAGCACTAGATACCGTCCAATAATTTTCTGAATTAAGCAGTGAGTCGTCGGTATGCCCAGAAATATGAGCTACCAGTGAGAAGTTTATTTATACGTTCAACGAAACTGGGTGTAATGGCAGTTATGTTTGTTAAACGTAGTAGGTTTGGATTGGAGTATTGCTTTGTTGAATGAAGTTTTGATTAAACGGAACCTTGGCCTGTTGAACTAAGTTTTGATTAAAAGGAACGTTTTTTTGTTGAATGAAGTTGTTACTGAGTGGAACATTTGCCTGTTGAACAAAATTAAGCTGTGACTGCAGACCTGTTTGTTGAGCGAAGTTGGGTTGAAGCGGCAGGTTTGTCTGTTGAGCAGGGGTTTTTGTCTGCAAAGTAGAATTGTCTACAATTGGCGTAATTTGTGGAGTTGAATCGTTTGGGTCTGAGCCGAAAGGTTGAGGATCGGTGATTGGCATATTAAGATCTAAGTCGATGTTGGCAAATGGGTCTGTTAATGGGTCATCAAATAGAGGAACGGAATTGGCAGCTGACATGTAGTATTGCAAGATATTGTTATTGTTATTGTTATTGTTGAGCAAAGTTTTATTAGATGCAAGTTGTTGCTGACCTTGAGTAACATGAGACTGCAAGGTGCTATTGGTCCCATATGTGTATGAATTAGTAGTTTGGACATTGTATATGCCATTTTGAGTGAAACCCATTTTTTCAATAGAAGGAGAATTGGGCTCTTTTTGTTTAAGTGCAAACTCTTGAGAAGGTGCGTAGTTTTGAGGTGCGATCATACCAAAAAACGTATCATTATCCAAGTCTCTGATGCGTCCAGCATTGCGGTAGTTGGCACCAAGTACAATAGAATGCGCCATCATCTCTGCAGGAACACCTTCAACAGGAAACAAGAGTTCTGGGTCAACTTCTTTCTTAGAACCCCGTTTGCCCTTACTTGCACATCCTATTTTGGTCACTCTACCGCCTTCAATGAGCTGACCACCGGGGCCTTCGACAAAATTAAGCTTTTGCTTCTTTTTGTAAGGGCCTCTGTGTTTGTATCTCTTTTTGACGGGTGTTGCTGCAACTGCAGATTCTTGAACGGAAGATTCACTGGACTCTGAAATAGTTATGCTGTCAATAGTAGGTTGGGCATCTTCACCTCCGGTATTAGTAATGGGTTCAGTAACGGTTTCACCGCTAGTGGTAGTCTCTGCATCTTCAGCACCTGAACTATTAAAGGCGTCGCTGGGATTTTCAGGTGTGATTTCAGTTTCGAGTTGGAAATAAAGCTCAGGAAATTCAACAAGTTCAAAATCTGTCATAAAATCGTCGTTGCCAAAAAGGCAAGTAGAAAAAGGAGAAGCGATGCTCTTTGGAGTAGAGCCGTTAAGATAAGGGTTTTCAGCTAAAGTGGTAGAAGTATCACCAACACCTTGGGTTGTAGTGTCTTTCTTTTTTGATTCAGTGGATGCAGTACGCGACATTGGAGTTTGATTTTGAGAAGGCATTGTAGTAGTCTGAGTGTTTGTTATGTTTATGAGTTGGGATGTGATGATTAGTAAAGTAGAACTTGAGAGAGAAAAAGTATTTGGATGTATGAATAAAAATGGTTTCAACTGATAGATATATTGGAAGATGTGTTTATAAAAAACTGTTCAAAACAGAGGAAAAACAGCTCCTTTTATACATTTTCAGCTTCAGCTCAGTATCAGTATTCAACTACCTCTTCTTAAAATTAGATGATTGTATGCTCTATTAATTTTAACGGAAAGAACGTCGGTAAATCTATGTATATATTGTAAATTGATCTATCTAATGCACAGTTGGGAAATGGAATTGAATTTCAATTCGATATTGCATACTCATATACTTGTGTCTTCGTGCACGATGCCTAAAAAAGTAGTGACCTGAAAAGCACTTTTTGTTAATTTAACATGTTTTTGCTAGAATAAATATATGACCTCTAATAGTATCTTGTTAATTGATAAGAAAGAAAATCGAAAAGATTGCTGTTACATATTTCTTTTGCTCATGGATTGTTATGGATGTCTGAAGTAAACTAGATAGCTTTGGAGCTGTTTGCATGAAACTGCTACCTCAAGTTCACGATACAACGTACACTTAGAAATAATTAAAGAGCTGGCATATCTAAACAAATATAAGCTTATTGCTGTTTCTGTATTAGATCTAGTCTTCATTAGCTTACTTTCATGCTTAGATTGAACGTAAGGGTAATTTCCGTTCTGTATTTTATATACAACAATTGTACTAATTTGCTTATTATACGTCCAAAAGAGAGTATATAATTTTATTATTGTTACGAAATGCTCTTGTACGTTCCTAGATCTGATATATAAGTTGCTCAAAGCTCAACTGAATAAGTAAAATTACGTTTGTAAAATTTATCCATATATTAGTCTAGGGTTCTTTCGCTGAAAAAGAAAAATCATTAAGTAAAACGTTTGGCACGGACCGTCTCCTTATATCGGGTATGTTGAAATCTCCTTTTTGTAATAGTTTCCAACAATAATTAATCCGAGTGAAGGCACTACTAGTGGTTTAGCTTGTCATTATAGAGCCGAGCACAAAATTGACTTGATATGATTCAAATTCTGATCAAACTGTAAACAATTTGAACAAGATATTTTCAAATGGTTTTTCAATAAACTAGTTCACTCCAAATATGAGTTTGCAATTATATTGTGTCATAACGCTTTTGGAGTTTACGTCTTGATATTAATGGCCGTGTGGAATACAGTTGTTGTTTTTGGTTTTTCCTGCTTTTTTGCAGAAACTGTGAGGTGTAACAGAAATTTTCCAATTTGCATAGTACCTTTCCTACACTGAATTGTTATAATAAGTATAAAGCTGTTCAAGTAAGCCGTAATATATTTTATCATTCAACGCCAGTAAAAAAAAAAGCGTAACCATATTCTAATTAAATTTCATAATATTTTTTACAAAAATGTAATGAACAAATGTGAAAGCTCAGACATAACAGTTAAATTACAACTAATAAATGAACTTCTAAAAAATTTTAAAAAAAGTAGTGAAAATATTAGCACAAACCACTTTGAGTAATTTTAAGCAGAGTATCAAAAGCCATGACACCAAAATATGGCGGAAAAATTTATTCTCACGATTGTACGTACGTAAATAAAACTACAAAAGGCCAGTTCTTCTTGCTTTGAATAGACCGTATGGTGACTCGCTTAAAATAATATAAGAAAGTAATGCTAAAATTTGAAAAACGGCTCAAAAGAGTTTTGAATATGTATTTAAAGTCGCAAATTTTCGATGAACTTCTTTAAATTAAAAGTTTTCTTTTTACAGAGGTCCCAATCCTGAAAAAACCTCGAAGTTAAATAAAAATAAGTGGAGGAAAAAGCAATGTCAAAAAAACTGCTAAAATAGCAGACTAATAACACTGCTAAATTCGATGATAAAAGGCAAAGCCGAAGAATATATATAAAGCCAGACACCAAAGCTTAGAATTGAGCCAACCCCAGATAATTCCAAAGAAGATATAAAAAAAAAAGTAGATTTGGAGCGGAACTTTACAGAGAATAAAGGAATACTGGAAAGAGCTAATATCAAATATTACAGAACGTAACTAATTACAAAGAAAGAAAAAGAAACGCAACCTCGAATTTGGTATATGGATATATAATAAATTCATATTAGGGCTCTGTTCAACTCGCAAATATGTAGGTCATGACTTAAAGTAAGTATTGTTCTTGTACTTTTTTTTTTTTTTTTTTTTTTTTTTCAAGCAGATGCTTTAATTTCTACAATCACCATATTTGATATATATTAAAATAGATAAAAATATAATTATTCTACATTAATTTCAGAATAATCTTTTTCTTTTGTAAATAATGTTTTCTCAAAAATCCTCTCTAAATTACAGCTGTATATACGCAATACTAAATTAATGCATCTTTTTCAAATGGCAAGCTAAAATGAAAATTATTTTCTCGACAATGGCTTCTAAACATTCTCAGTCAAGGAAACTATTAAGTCCAATATTACAGCTAATTCTCTTTTGCGTCAGCTCAATTGTTTGATAATCTTGAGAACATTCATTGAATACTTGAAAAATTTACTTGATTGGTTGATCTTTTGGAAATACTTGTATTGATTTATCTATAGTATCTATATAAGTCAGGAATAGAATTGAATTTTACAAAATCAGGATATAAATAGATTCGTACTATTTCCACCACAAATATCAAAGAAACATTTAAAATCAACTTCGCTATTATTATATCGGTAATTGAGCAATAGTACTGTACAACCTTAGAAATTGCTTTGAGCTCATCTTCAGTTTTACCTGATTGGAGGAAAATGAGCTTCTTTTACTATCGTGATTTTTGGGGATATTAATACTTCCCCCTTCTCTATTTAATTGAAATTATAAGAGCGGGAAATATGCCAGGAGCTATATGTATAAACCGCACCTTTCTTATTTTGGGATTCACCGTATAAGTATAATTGGGCTATCGGTTTGGATTGCTTCCAAGCTGGTGTATGCTCTTTACCCTTTTGGGCACACTTAGCGCATCAAATTTGTATTTCCTTCAGAACTTTACAAATATGATTATGGTATATCGTGACTCTCACATGGGTACTTTCAAGGCCCCGAAATCATTCTTCATGTGTTTTGCAGCTTGATTCCTGATTTGCAATAGTATATATATATAGGCATTATTTATAAATTTGAAGCCATTTTGTAGTCTATATATATAAGACGGCGGCTCTATTGATAATAGTAATCAAATTAAAATAGTATCTACTATTGGCTACATTCTTCTCCTTTCTGTATTCCATTTCTCGATTGTCCATGCAACAAAACTTTCCTCGCAGAAACATGGCCTTGGTCACTTGTTGTACACTATTCAATCAAAGACAAAAGGTAGTCGAACTTTTAATTAAGAGAATTCAGAAAGTTTCAACATCGATAAGAGGTGGATCAAATAATTGAGTCGCAGTATCTTGCCGACCACTATGATATAGCATTATGCAGTTATATATCTTCCATTCGTAGGCCTCATCATTGGCTGATACAGTAGTAGACTTCTAGTTCATGTACCAAAATATCGATTAGACAAAAATTAGACTAAATCCCATGCAACGTTTAGTTATTTAACGGGAGATATATACAAATGAAATATACGAGTAGATGTAATTGCTTCAACGACCTATATGACCTCCATTTGCCTTGATAACCTTCGCACACTTTGAAGGCATACCCTCAATAATTTTGCGCACTTCTTCAGCCTCAATTTTACTCCACTCCTCACGGATAACCTCCTCAAGCCTTGGATATGTGCGTATCTGTAGCATCCGTTTTTCAACACGCTTGTTCAGTATCTGCCAAATCTGTTCCATCGGGTTTAAGTCACGAGATTTTGGAGGCCATTCCATTAAATCAATTCCTACCTCTTTTAAGTATGCCTTTACTGATGCGGCATTATGGTGAGGGGCATTGTTGTGCTGGAAAACTGAATGCGAAGATTGCTGATCTTTGAAAAAAGGCAGCATTTGCGTTTCGAGGACTTCTTTGTAAGTTTTAGCGTTCAGCTTTGTGTCATGAGGAATTATGTATATCGGTCCAACTCCCTGGCCAGATATGGCGCCCCAGTAGCCAACATAACAATATTCGGGAGGGGGCAAAGAAGCGTAAAGTTTCTGAAAATACTCCACCTCATCTTCTCGGCAAAGAAAGAATTTTCTCCCTGGTGACTCTCCCAAATAACGACCTGATTCATCAGCCCAAACTACCCGGTACCAGTCATCAACCGTCCAGTGCTCATACTTTTTAGCCCACGCAAGCCGCGCCTGTGCAATTCTGTTGTCAATTTTAGGTTCCTTATCTCCTTCTTCGGGCAATTCAATCCCAGCCTCTATCAGCACGTCCTTGACTGTACTTTTTGAAACTGGTTTGCCCCCGGTTCCAAGATCGGCCAACTGTTGAAGCGTCAGTTTACTGTTCTTGCGGTAGTTTCGGATTATTTCAAACTTATCTCGACGACTAAGACTTTTGCTGCTGCTTTCGCTTTGTGAAGATGTGGACTCTTGTGCCTTCGCTTCTATGTCGGCACGATACTTTTGTTGGATACTTCGGATTTTGAAAACTGGAATAGCTAGCATCTGGGAAATTTCTGCGGGATTGCAACCTAGTTTCAATAGCGCGATAATGGCTGCATCCTCATCTTGATTGTGCTCATTATTTTTCATTTTTTAGAAATATATGGGGATGGCTAAACAACTTTGGTGGTTTGTTTATATGAATTCTGATATGATGGATTTCAATATTGATGATACTCCCTATCCAAGCTAGATGTATGTATTTGAGCAAATTTATGTGGCGTATGTATCAAAGATTGAGGACAATTGGAAACGACGTTCCATTTGGTCTTATAGAAAATTTGGACCCAATCGGGGTTCTTGCAGTGGGCAGATCAAAAAATTAAAGATTTTTCTAAATGTTTGCTTTATGCATACTAGAGTATGTAGTCATGTATTATATATCCCCTTGCGGCTTAACTCCGGCCAACCATAACCCCAACCACATCACCAATTTTTTTTTAGAAAAATCTACCAGATGATATATTAATCAATCATCCAAACATTTAATAATAACAAGGCTATTTTACACTTATATATATATGAAATGAAAGATAATAACTAGGAGAATAGCTCTATATAGTTTATTTAGCAATAGATCCAATGAAACTGTTATTTTCTCTTCTGTTGATCGAAGGCAGCCATTTCTCCGGCCAAAGAATGGCCAGAAGATTGACCGTCTTTAAACTGAACAATTACCTTGGTATTCGAGCTGTCAATACGAGGACGGCTTCTCTCTGACCTCTTCATAAAACCCTTAATTATATTTTCTTTCTCTAAGAGCTTTGTTTCAAGTAAAATAACGTGTGAACTTTGGTCTTTTGAGTGCCTATGGCTGGCCGCAAGTTCATATTCAAGATATCTTACTTTTTTCTGTAAGGAAGCAAGTTCTTCTAATATAGCATCTTTTCCTTGGTTAAGAAGATCCAGATTACGCTTTCTCAAGCTGATTCTACGAGTTGGTCCCGAAATTTCATGCTCGGGAAGCGTCGGAATCTCGACCGGAGCGACTTGATCAAGATCTTTGTGTAACTGCCGTCTGTACTCATTCATGGCGCTATCCGGCTGATCGTCAAGAAGCTCAGCCCTTTTCCAACCATTAATGATAACTTCTGGACTGTATGCATGAGGTCTGAGGTTCATATAGATCTTAAGAAAACGGGCCTTCGAAGGTGATATACCTTCGACAAAATCATTAGCTACCCTTCGTCTATAATAAAGCTTAGCAACTCCAAAGCATGATCTGTCTAAAAGCTGAAGTATTTTAGTCATATGGGATGGGAAATAGAGAGGAATGGTTCTCATGGAAAGCAGTTTTGTAATAACTTCGTCTGAGGTATGTCAGAGATGTCCATCCAATAAAAGAAGGATTGATTCATCGGGACCAGGAGTGGGAAGACATGTATTAACCGATTCTAGAAAGATCTTCTCATTTATAAACCCAGAAGGAGATGTTGCGGCATCATATGGGGTTTTCACTTCACCTGAAAACCACTTTTTCATGAGGCAAGATCCTCGATATATGAAGAGTGGTTCAGCGACCTTGCCACTCATAGATATCAACTCCAATACAGTTATAAGCTCACTGAATGGGGTTGTGAGCTTATGAACTGAGTCTTTATGTGTTACTAGCTGGGCTCTGCTGGCCGAATTGCCTATCTTGAACTCGGCTACATCAAGGTTCAATGTATTGTCAGGTTTGATGGAAAATCTCCTCTTGTAATAGGCAAAAAGTTCGAAAAACAACTTAATATGGTCTTCTCTATTTCGGCGTGCCCTTGAAACATCCAATTCTTGATTTTTTTCGGGATCAGAAAGGGTGAACGGTCCACAAAACGTTTGAGCCAACACCGCGAGAGAGGGATCTCAGAACCGCATAACTTTGCTGCCAATGTTCGAACAACAATTCCAGTGGAAAGAGTCATCTTTTGTACCAAATAGATTATGAGATCCTCGAAAAGATACTGCTGATATTCAGAAAGACGACAACGACGCTTTGCTGACTCTTCCACGCTCACCGCTCCATTGAACCGATCGTTCAACGTAGAGCGTGGTATACCGAATTCGCGCGCAATTTGACGAGGAGATTTGGAGTTTTTTGGAGAGTTAAAGATATCAATCGCTTCAGAAATGAGTGCTTCATCGACTCGTGCAACTTTTATTGCAATACGATTATTATAGAAAAAGTTATAGAGAAAAGAAAAAAGATGAAACGAATTTTCTAATTTTAAGAATTTTAAGAAGTTGTGGTTGGGGTTATGGCTGACCGGAGTTAAGCCGCAAGGGGATATGGTGTATCATGTTTTATGTTCCATATATGCGAAGCGAGGTAGCAACTATTGGAAGTTTTAATTCATAATATCGATACATTGGTAGCATCTGGATATATCGATCTAGCCACCTATAACAGCATAACAAATCGATTCCACACTCCTGCTCTAGCAGTTCACATAGAGCTACCAGGAAAACTTTTGAACATATAGTTTCTGTAAGTGTTCTGCAATTTGTGCTTTCACAATCTCGTCTATCTTCTTATCGCATAGTCTATTCGTTTGTCGTTGAGTTTCATTCCTCAAAAAGTCTTCTTTTACTTTCAAAGTTGTTGAATACTATTAGAACTGTTGGATATTGTAAAAATCATTTACCGCTAGTATAAGATCCAATATATTTGAGTCAGTATATACTTTTTTCACACCAAAACGTGAGACCTCGTTTACTTGCAGTCATATGAGTGCTTTCATTGAGTGATTAGACATGAACGTGTTATTGATATACTTCTAGGCATATTAATAGACTATATCGTGCATCTATTTAAAGGTCAATTTGTGGTAATTACAAAAGACTCAGCGTACAATACTTGTAAAAATAGTTCCATGCATTGCAGGGGCTTTATAGAGACAAAACATCTCCATATATGACATAAATGTTTCGCTTCTTTCCGGTGATAGAATACAATGCAGTCCAACAGTAAGTTAGCTTACAATGCTAAGCAAATATATTCAATCATAATGATTAAAGGGTCAGAAATGCTAGTATTCAAAAGGCATTTACTAGCAAAAACGAATGTGGTCAGTACTAACAAAGTATTTCAATGAAAAGATAAATGAAGCCGTGTCTAGATATTGGTACTCCTTATGAATTCGGCAAGAGTTTAGATTATTTCAAGCAAGCCGATAGCCACAATATGGCTGTTTAAAAAAGTTTAATAAGCCTGGTAAGATCTTAACAAAACACAGATTGAAGACAGTCTTGTAAAGAAATATGCAAGTTGGATTGCTCAGACATGGCAGTTATTTTGACACTGTTTTTAACACCGTCACTATCTACCAAACTGATGTCAATACAAACAAAGAGAGTCCCGAAAATTCTTTACTTCCAGCTGTAAGGACTTAAACTTTTTGAATAACTCTCAGGATGGAACAAGGAAGAACATAAATTACTAAACAAACATAAGAAAGACGGTGTAAAAAGGGTCATTTTTTATGGATATGAGTAGAATATTTGAAGAGTATACGTAGGTCAAACTAGCCATTGGCTTTACGCTACGCTGCTTCAGGTTTCCCTAGCATCATCTTGATGCCAGATTCATATATAATTAAGAAAATATTAATTTCAAGCGTTTTCTGAGCCGTGTAAAGCACTGTATGTACCCGATATGTTTTTTACAACCACTTTAGCCCGTTTATATGACGACTTAGCTGCTACATTTCTAGCCAATAAATGTATAAATGTATCTACGTTAACTTCAATGCCTAATAACGTGAAATCATACTGTAAGTATGTCATTACCAGTGGATCAAGTGAAACTTTTTTCAGTGCCTTGAAGGGGCTGTCTTTAAAATGGATAAGTTGCTTCAAAACCATAGAAGCGGACATTTGGAATTTTCAACTTTTATTATAAAGCATTGCTTTAGAGCTATATGTAACATTGTGGCATTTACGTGAAATTTAACCTGTACCGTAGTAAATAGACTAAAGCTTGTATACGGTTTGGTTTCCAAGAGTCGGCCTTTAAGCATAGTTACTGTACGAGTGGAACAACGACAATATCCATCTTTTTCTGGACAGAAAGCTTTTCGAGTGTTTACAAGTTCAAGCTTATGAGAAAATTAATAAAATACTCAAAAAGTTTAGTAGTTTTCAAAACTAAAACTGAGTAATATAAAGTGCATGTGGTGGATATCAAACAAAGTGATGGTAATGAGAAATCAATTTCACAAGGTTGATGGAACAATTTTGAATAGCTTTTATTCCAATCGGTATAGACAATTTTTGGAACAATTGTATGTCCTAAAACGAACATGTATGGCTTTAACTCAAACACCCCTTTCGATTACTTTGATACACCCTTGCCCGGTATCAACGGTCAAGCCCATATTGGTATCATGGATTCAAATTTCCTAGAAACCCCCAGCTCAGGTGCATGTATTACATTACCAAGTGAGTTAAATTTGGAAGGAGAAAGCTCTTGCGTGAATACAGGCAAAATGGAAGAATATGGATTTAGTGGAGCAATAGGATACACTACTTCAACTAATCAGGGAGAGAATACCAAAGCTCAATTCCCGGAACAAGAGCCTAATAAAAAAGGGAGTTTCAGTTTTAAAGGGCCTTGCAAGAAAAAAGTCAAGTCTTCAAAAATAATTGAAATAAATAGCAAATTTATTGATCAGACGCAACTACAGTTTGACCTTGCAGAACAAAAGGCCCTCAGAAAGTGTACTACAAAAAACGAGACACAACTAGAAATTCCTAGATTGCGGGTCCCGAAGAATATGAGTGTTAAGTTTTCTAATAAAAATTTGAAAGAATACAACAATACAATGCAATATTATCATTCTGCAAGGTACGGCAATCCAATGACATATGGAAGTTCAACGAGGTACGGCAACCCAGTGACATATGGTAGGCCAGAGACTTATGGTAATTCAGTGATAAACAGGCCAATGTCATACAATGATTCAATGAGGAAGGGAATCCCAATCACACAAGGTAGGCCGGTGCCACAGTGTAATTCAGTGGTAAAAGGTAGGCCAATTTTATATAGCGATCCGATAAGGAACGAAAATTTAATGAGATATGGCAACCCAGCTGCTTATGGTGGAACGGTGACACATGGTGATTTAATGACAGAAGACAGGTCATTGTGGTATGGTGATCCAATGCGGAATGGCAGTTCAATGGCATATGGCATGCCGGCTACATATGGCTATTCAATAAGGGAATGTAACCCGATGGCATATAGCAGACCAGTGACATATGTTAATCCGTTGTTGAGGGTTGGCAATCCAATGATATATGGTAGGCCAGTGGAATATGGCTATTCAATGACAGATGGTAGGCTAATGCCACTGCCGTATTCTCTTCCAATGATGAATTATAGACCCGAGGCAACTGAAAGTGGGCCAGTAAGTCTACCTTCCATGGACATTTTGCTATTGAGTTTAGACAAAAAACAAGAAAGTAGATAAACGTGAGCACTCCCCAAATCTCAAATATTCCTTGGATATTTTGCAAAGCAATATGGTGCCTGGCCTGGTAGGACGGTATACTTAACTTAATGGGTAAGAAAACCATTTGCTTAAAATATTTATCTACAGCACAAAAATCCCCGACCTTCCAATATACGACTTTGAAAAGTACAAGATTCACTTGTGCACATGGCATCTTTGGAGCTAAGTATATATACTGCCAGTATGATTGAACTAGCTGTAACTCCTGAGTCCTGACCATGGCTGTGAGCTTTCAGTAATTTTCTCAACTACAAGTATATACTGCCGGACAGGGCAAGTTGATCACAATGTTTATCCATACAAAAATGATTCTTGTCTTAGTGGCGTCAATCACTATAAAATTTTATAGTCAACATCTTAACCAAACGAGTCCCATTTTTGATAGTGACTACAATTTTAATCAGTAACGTAGCTAAATATGTACAAATACAGCTTACTACTGGTTGAATACTCACATGAAACGTCGTTTGATACACGATTCTATCCAATATCACTGTTACCAGTTATATACGCAAAGTACTATTTTCAACTCAGTCTTGCGAATCTACTTACTGATTTTGAGTCTATCTACAGACTTTCGTCTAAACGGCGATGGTTTGGAAGTAGCAAGGGCAGATAATACTGAATTCACTGACAACTATTGTAAAGCATATGATACAGAATGTTGAGTCAGGCTAGTTGAGACTAAAGGTTGAACAAGAACTTGCGATAATCCAACTATTACAGGTGTGGTGTATCAGATACACAGTCTGACAGTTGTACCACTTGTGACAAGAAACCCCTACTACCTTTATATACTTGCAGTGCCTGCAGCGATGTTTTTAGACCACTTGAATTAGATATTAGAATATAGCGTTTTGGCGTGTTTTGCATCAATATTACTATTGATAAAATCAGCCAGAAAACGCGTCCGAATGTTTTGGGAAGTTTATTGGTATGCAGAAAAATTTATTCAAGTATCACTGGATTTGATACTATAAACATCACAACGAAGAATAGTTCACAGCTTATCTTACCACAAATAATGAAAGCAGTCCACACCCATGGCCATATATGTGCTTCAAATTGCACAGAACTGACTACCAAGCAAATATGAGAAGGAAAGTGGATTTCGTGACTACTGGCGAAGGGGTAGTGCTGAAGCCTTCATACAGTTTAAGCATCATCTCAGCTTTTGGCCAGTACGACATTAGATTTTCTCGTGACAAATAAAATTAAACAAAACTTACCTGCACAATAATTGTACAATATCTTGTACTTGCAATACAAGCTCGTTGAACATTGTCATTCAAAACGATCTCAGTACACAGCTCTACGAAATTCTCATAAATGTCAAATATGGGGCCTTAAAAATGCCAATCTTAAGTTTACCATTAACTATGATGGTTTGCATTTACATAATATATATTACAGTAAAAGTTCCGTTGTTTTGGACTTCAATCAACGTGTTAGAACTTTTCTCCAGTAATTATTAAGAGAGACTTGTTTGAGCACCAGCAATCTGTGCTAAAAGATATTGGACTTGTGTATCAGCATTTCCAAAGTCATTTTAGCCATCTATTATCGTTTGCTTGTACTTCAATTTTTTGATCAACGCGTCAAAATGGAGAGCTCAACAATCACGACACACTGTTTTTGTGAAGATTTAACTAAACTGACTGAAGTTTCGAGCCAACTAAGTATCATTTCTCACAAAGCACCATGTAGCTATTCAGACAGTTTGCTACAGTTGATACAGAACAACGGACAAACGCATTCTAAGGAGTCCAAGTACGTTGCGGACTATGTGAACAATATGTACAAAAACCTGAATACAAATCCAATCACATTCATGAAAAGCGATTACAACAATACGGACACTTTGACAGATTTTCCGTATTTACTTGAGTATTATGATTCAGAATCAGAATCAGACTCTGGTACTAGTACATGCACTTTTATTGGAAATGAGATGGAGAAAAATGGCAACAATGCATATGAAGAACATGTTGATGTATTAACACATGATGAATACATTGAACAGGCATTCAATAGCCATATGGATGAGAGCACGGCATGCTTGTTATACAACATTTTTTACAGAGATGAAACAAATCGATTCAACTGGTTGAAAAGAACTAATTGACTCTCCAATTGGACTATAAATGTTTGTACAAGAGATTGACGTTATTCTCAGAAAGAACAAAGACTATGGTAAACTATGTCGTGGATGGACACGGCTAAACTGATATTGATAATGTGTCTTGTTATGTGACAAAACTATGTGGACTCATTGAACAAGATTTTGACGACAACAACCTTTCAATGTAAGATGTGTATAGTACAGCAAGAACAATAAGTTTTATTACCCCTATAAGTGTATAGAAGGATTAACACGGTTTTGTTTTGAGGTTCTTCTCGTCAAACGATTAATATTTGGTATAGTGAGCAGGATCAGATTAAAATGTCTCCAACTGTCAGAAAGGACTTATATAGCTTTTGAATTAGAGTATTAGAATGTAGCTGAATGTTTTTGTACAGTATTGAGTTTGTGCTATTTGTCATTGCTTTACCACATAGTATCATTATATTCACTGCTTTGTACAACTGCTTTTGGGGGTGGTTATATCTTTACGCTAGACGCTCAACAAATTTCAACGTAAAGTAATCAGCTTAAAAACGTTTGTACTCAAAGCATTGCAGAAACAGAAAATATCAATATACGATTATAACAAAATAAGAACCAGTAATTTTAGTGATCAATGTTTTTTAGTAGATTAACGTGAAGTTCTAGAAATTAATGGCAGAAAAAACGCTTGCTATTCTATTAATGTCGTTAATCATGCCATCTATTCATGTATCTTGGCTACAGACTCATGAAATTTTACTTTTTGGGACGTTATAATTGAATCAAAAGGCACACAACAAATATTTTTGCAATTTAAAACTATTCATGTAAAATTCACGATACAACGTATTTATGTCACTGTTACTCGGATAAACATACACTTTTAAAATGCTAAGTGTACTTAAACGGTAAGGAGCATACCATACCTTGGGAGCAATTCAAACTGATAGCCCAAATATATAAATACTGTGAGTCCCAAAAGAGGTCTGGTTTGGTTTATGCTTATACTGTAGCTCCTAGCATATTTGCCGCTCTGTGCAACCCAATAGAAATCAGAAAGGGAAATAATTATATCCCTAAAGCTCACGATAGTAAAAGAAATTCACTTTTAGCCAATCAGGTAAACGTAACAATCAGTTCAAAGTCATTTCCAAAGATCGCAATTTTGTTCAATTACTAAAATAGTGCTAGCGATGTAATTTTTCCGCTGATGTTTGTGGAAGATATTTATATTTTGGTTTTGTGCAATCCAATTTCACTTCTGACTTGTGCATTTTCGAAGCAAACACTCGCAAACCATTGATCAATCAAGTAATTCCTTTATATATTTGATGAGTTATTTTAAAATTACAATTCAGTTGAGCGGATATAGAAGAGAAGCAGCTGTGGATATAGAACAGTAAATCTTATTGAAAAAGTATATAAGGAGTAGCAATTCCTCGAGGAAATCCTCCTTTTTTCCACACTTTTATCCTGCACAAATACTTGTAACAATAAGCTACCTTTCCGTTAAGCTCATTGCTCCATCCTCTCAGCTACTTTGAAATATTTAAAAATAATCTTTATCTCTTTTAGTTACTAGATATTTCAACAATTCCAACAATGGACTCAACAATTCATTTTACCGGCGGTTTTCTAACCCCACCCTCCCCCTTTATGTTTTTTGAAGAAGACGAAAGTTCAACACAAAATTATTTTGACATGGCTTTTGCTATTACTGATACTGAAATTCAGGCCAGCTGCAAAACTGCTAATTCCAGTAACAACAAAGCAACTAGCGTTGAAACTGGTCCAAAAATCTCTAACCTTACTGGCACTTCAAAGATTGACGTTAATCCGGTAGCCACAAACTCAACAGCTGCCAATCACAACGAAACAGGCCCTGTTGCTAATTACTCTTTGCCAGATGCAACCCACACCAATAAACCCGCTATACCAGCCATCCCCCAACTGACTCCAATCCAAGAGCCTGCCACTGTAGCTGCACCTGCCCAACAGCAATACACCAGCGAAAAAAAGCAAAATACATCAGAAGCTAAAGAAATTAACGGTATAAAGACACACACCAAAGGTAATAAAGTTGCAAAGAGGGGCGCTGCAGGCAAACGGGTTCCAAAGAAAAAAATTGATCCAGAAACACTTTATCCCATAACAGGGGTTCCAGAAGACATGATGAGCAACACATTTGGCCAGATTTTGGCACGAAAAGTTTCACACCCTACGTTTCAGGGCAGTTATCAAGCACCAGCACAGCTTGCTACTAATCAATATGTACGTCAGCCTGTTAATCAATACGCGAATCAATCATTGTATTGTGGTGCTGCCTATAAAGGGTCTCAATCTTACTCAAATATGGCTGTATCAACAACAAATACACCATCTGGTTTTTTGACTCAAAACCCTCAAATAACTACGAACATGGGGTTGCACAGAGCTAATATGGGAACTTCTGCGCGTTCCAACTCTGGCCTCCCAAATCGCACCATCACACACCAAGGCAACATGTCAACCTCCAATAATCAGCAGGGAGGCAGTTATAGCCACAAACTAGATCTTAATAGCTTTTGGGGTACCCCCTCCGAGATTCAGAAGGGTCAAGAAAACTTCATTGCATATTTATCAAAAACTTCACCCTCTACGGTAACAAGCGTACAACAATTTGTGCCCTTCAATACAAATGTTAATGTTGGCAATTATAACACACAATTCAATTGTTCTGTTCCTGTCCAACGAAATCCCGTGAACAATGTGATTTCATCAGGTGGCATATATATGAACAATCCTTTGTCAAATCGTCATTTATACTCTGGTACCACTTATGCCACAACTGTCGGTGCACCTAATAGGCTCAACGCAAACAACAATACCAACCAAACCAATAAAAACCTATTCATGCACCCCATTTCTACCACAAATTTTCCTGGAAATGTTCCTGTCTCCCAATCAACCCCACTAATACCACAAACTCTGAATAAAAGAGTTCCCAGCACTATGACAGCATTCCAACCGCTACAAACTTACAAACAAACCATAGCTCAGGCTTTATCTCACAACCCAGGATCTTCTCAGGTTGTCAAGAATTCTGTACCAATCAAGAATCCATGTTATCGTCCTGCTTTTGCAACATCTAATGCAATTCCTGCTGCCAAAACGTCTAATATCACTAGGACTATCCATGCATCTATTTCAAATGGCTCAACTAATACCAAGCCTACTAGAATCAGCACTTCTCTCCTTCCTCTGAATAATACAAATCTGCCTAATCTCCTCGACACCATCAATGATCCAGAAATTGATGACTGGTTTAATGCCCTTTAGTGTGATTTTGTAACGGCTAGAATGTTGATAACCAATGGTCGTTGGTTCTGGACAATTTCAGATATGGACACACAAGGAGTTTGTTGAGAAACTTTGGAGAGCTGTAAGAATGTTTATTTATCATTTTAGTTTATTACTCTGTTTTGTATTTTACTTATTCATATTGATATATATAAATTTTAATAACAATGCATTTCATTTTTTTAATGTTACATAACTCACTCTATATCAACCCGTTATATAAGATCATCTAGATCATTCAGGAACAGTGAATATTTAGACTCTTAGTAAACGATTGGTGAAAATTTGTAGACTTTTTCCAATACAACTTTCTGTAAATATATATTCATTGTGTCAAGAGGATTGTAAACCTATTTAACTAGACTCATTCCGTGTTTTCAGAAGTTATTTGAAAGCCATACCAAGTATCATGCAATAGCTGAACACCTTTCTAACGTAGAACATTCCATCTTGATGTTAAATTTACCAATCCATCACTTATGCTTTTCAGTTCAAAGACTTAAGCATGAGTTTTCATTTGAGAATATTTTTTTAGCCTAACAATTTTGGTTACTGCTCTATACATTTGTAAACAATTCCACATTTATTTTGGCTAGAAAAATCACCAAGCACAATACCTATGGCTATTTAATATAGAATCATATCAAAACCTTCTACAATGCACATACTACGTGGATAAATCCACAAGTTCAACTTTTTAGTAAATTTGCAAATCCTGGAAGTTTTATCACTTACTTCTCACGGCAAGAATCGTCAGATTATTGCATTTGTTTACCATAAATGTCCATAATATATGATCTTCTTACTTGCTAAAAGTCTACATACAGCGTACGATTGTAACTTTTAAACCAGTTAAATGCGATCATCTGAGAGCTTCGATATAACAAATTAATGCAATCTCACCTCACCTCCTACCAAACCACCACTCTGAGGTTTTCACTTAATGCACTTGAATATACAAGTTCAAAAGGTTCCAGACAATAAAAATAAAAAAATGCATTGGACTTCCCTCCTTTACCAAACCGTTCATGAATAGCAAATGCAAACAACCCGCATCCAGTACAATCTTTCCAATGACCAAAAAACCATATTCTCATTTGTGTACATTGTGCAACCCACATGTTTCTCAAGTTCTCATACACATATTCGGTACAAGTCTAACACACGACCAGCACAAGCATTTGTAAACACTAAACACAAAGATTGATACTACCGCGCGGATTTTATTTCAGATCATCTACGTACAATCTCTAATCGCGTCCTGAACAGGTTCAACTTTCCAAAAAAAACCTCTTCTGGTAATTACAGTTGATCCGCAAGATAAACTATAACAAACTCAACCATCTTTACCATCACGCTTGCTAGAGACCACTTGAACACAAAGCTATCGTCCATTTATACATCTTCACATTCGAAATGGACCCCAATCCTGATCCCCTATTCCATCCCAGACTCCCCAGCTCCCCCAAATGTTTCTTTTCTTACACCAATTTGCAATTCTCACAACCTAGGCCTGTCTAAGAACAAACAGTCAGAGTTCAAGTTTTCTCAAAATGCAGAACAACACATCAATAGAAAATAAAAAAAAGACCCAGATTTGTCATACACACGGCAGTATACAGCCTTTTCTTCATTAGTGAACAAAATTAACTGCACATGATTTCAGGTCCCAATCCCAATACCAAAACCCACAAAAAATTTTTTTGGAAAAGAAAGGGTCTCGGAGTATTTTAATGCCGGTTTTTTTATTTTTATTATTTTGTTGTAGTTGTTGGAAACGGCGACACAAAACTTTTTGTCTTTCTTGTTCAAAATGTGTTGAAGGAACAACAGCCAGCAAACGGTATCGTGGAGATAAAAGTGGTTTGAACTATTTGAAGTGGAGGTTGGACTGTGACTTGGACGTTGTCGGGTGGCGTGGGCGAGGTTTTGGTCGGGACCAAGTAAATGAGATTGTGTTGGTGGTAACCGCCGTGTGAGATGATATGTAAAGCTCCGTTTCTTGTCGGCTATTTTTTTTTATATTGGACTTTCAGCTCACCGATTGCCCAATTTGTAAGAAATAATTCATCGTTAAATCATTTTCACCACATTTACCACAACTATAGAATCCGGGGAATTGAATTCATAAACTTATCTATCCATATCTATTTATATACAATGACTATTCCAATTTCTTTCTTTTTTTCGAAATCGAATTTCTTCTCTGGTTCTTACTTTTGTATAATACACACTTTGACCAGTTGCAGTGACTCAATTAACGGATTTATTCTACTGCTAGGTCTATCAATATATAAACCGGTTTGTACTAGAAAAGTTAAAAAAGATAATTTTGGTCTCAATCGGATTCCGAAAAACGAAAAAAAATTCTTGTCAAAAAGGCTTTATAAAGATCCCGAGACCCCAAAAAAACTGAAAAATAAAAAAATAAAAACCTTCTT
Source organism: Geotrichum australiense (assembly GCA_030563945.1). Taxonomy (NCBI): domain Eukaryota; kingdom Fungi; phylum Ascomycota; class Dipodascomycetes; order Dipodascales; family Dipodascaceae; genus Geotrichum; species Geotrichum australiense. The sequence continues at coordinate 200,634 of JAJMKR010000012.1, read as the reverse complement.
CCGAAAATCAAAAAGACCAAAATCAAAATCAAAATCAAAAAATCAAAATCAAAAAAGCACACGAGACACAAAAAACAACCAATACAACAATACTCATGAAGATTACTTCTATTCTCCAACCATGTCCACAACACTAACCCCCGACCCCGACACCGACCCCACACACCCACACCCACCAGTCACCCCTCCAAAAAAGCGCGGTTTCCTTTCACTCCTCTGTCTTCTCCCCGAACCCCACGACCCCTACACACATACCGGCATCTCCAAATTTCTCATAATTTTCAGCATCGCCTACGCTGCCACCGTCGGACCCATGGGCGGTTCCGTTCTTCTCCCAGCCATGGACTCGCTCCGCAACGACCCTCTCATCAACCCAAACCAGCTCAACTTCTCGACCCAAATCAACGTCTCGTACGGACTGTACGTCCTGTCGCTCGGCATATTCCCGATCTGGTGGTCGAGCTTGGCCGAGCTCGTGGGAAGAAGAACAACGTATATTGTCTCGTTTGCCGGGTTTGTCGCGTTCATGGTCGCCGCGGCAGAGAGTAGGAGTTTGGGCGCGCTTATGGCGTTTAGAGTGTTGTCTGGGGCAAGTGCGGCAGCGGTGCAGGCAGTGGGCGCAGGGACAGTGGCGGATTTGTACCCGCCGACGCGGCGTGGTGTTGCCATGAGTTACTTTTACCTGGGCCCGTTGGTGGGCCCGCTAGTCGGGCCCATTGCCGGCGGAGCGCTTGTTATCAAGTGGGGCTGGCGAGGGACCATGTGGTTTATGGCGATTGTGGGTGCGTCCATTTGGATATGCGTACTGCTGTTAGTGCCGGAAACGCTGCGCATGCAGGACCTGAAAGGGTACGGCGAGAAAGGGTTTAAAACGCCGTTTGAGCGGTTCAAGGCGAAAAAGTCGGTGAAAAAACAGGTTTTTGATTTGGCCATACGGCCGTTACAGTCGCTGCAGTTTCTGGCTTATAAGCCGGTTTTGCTGACTATCATTTATAACGGAATGTGCTTCTTTACGCTTTACTTTTTAAACGTCTCGATCGAATCGCTGTACTCGTCTGCACCTTACTCCTTCTCGCCCATCATCGTGGGCCTGATGTACATCCCCAATACTGTAGGGTACCTCATTTCCAGTGCCCTTTCCGGGCGGTACTCTGACCACGTAGTACGTCGGGTCAAATCCAAGCACGGCTACTTCATTCCCGAGTCCCGGTTCGCCGTTCACTTTTATATTTCCGGCATACTCTATCCCCTAAGCTTAATATTTTTCGGGTGGACGGCCGATTACACACTTCACTGGACCGTTCCCCTCGTGGCCACCTTTCTCTTCGGTCTCTCGTCGATGGTTGTTTTTTCGACCTGCATGACGTACATAGTCGATTCTCTCCCAGGTCGCGGGTCCTCCGGTGTCGCGGTGAACAATCTGATCCGAATGACGCTGGCGGGGATCTCGACGTTCATCGTGCACCCGATCACGGACGGACTCGGGTACGGTGGGATGTACACGATGTGGGCTGGGATTGGGTTGGTGATGATGGTGTGCCCGTTGTTGATTTGGAAGTTTGGGGCGAGGTGGAGGGAGGAAAGGGCAGCGAATGCGGAGCGGGAGCATGAGCTTGAGCGTGAGAAAATGCGGAATGGAGAAAAACAGGGAGGTAATAATGGGAACGAAAATGTTAATGATCATGATGAGGATGATGAAGATGATGGTGGTGATGAAGATGAGGAGGATGAAAGAGATGAGGAGGATATGGAGAATGTTGATTTGGGATTGATTGAGCGAAGTGTCGAGCTTGACAGACGGTTAGAAAAGGGCTAATCATTACCGGCCGGTATACAATAAAATTTATGTTACTCTGCATTTCACCATATCATCATCATGCTAACTGTTGTTTTTCTGTTTGTTTTTTTTTTTTTGCTTTTCATATTTACTGTACAATACATAATCAAATAATAGTAATACTAATTAATCCACTGTTCCATTACTTCAGTTCATATTGTAAACAGCAAACAATCATCAATCATCCAATTATTATCAATAACAATGATAAAATTTTCTATGTTATATATACATACATGAAAAGAAAACTATAAGAATAAAAAAAACAATGAATAAATAAATGAAGAAAAGAAAAAAAAAGTTAACTTATATTCCGGCCCTTGATACCATACCATACCATATCAACATCTAATACTCATCCATTTATATAACCCTCTTCCATCTTCTCTCCCATCTCAATACCCTCTATACGCATTTTGATACTGTCCCTGTTGCTGTTGCTGGTACTGTGTAGACGCTTGAGGCGGAGGCTGCAAGTTTTGCATTTCATAATTCTGGCCCTGCTGCTGTCCATAATCGCCAAATGGCGACGACCCATGCTGTGGCTGAGGAGGCGGCGGTGGTGGTGGCGGGTAGTTGTTTCTGATATCAAATGTCCCTCCATACTGATTCTGGTTCATTCTCTGCTGCCGTTGTGGGGGAGGCATTGGTTGGAACACCGCTCCGTTCGGCGTGTATATTCTTTGTCCGCCAGGAGTGGCCACCGGTTTACTAGAAACATATCTGACATTGGGGTGTCGTCCGCGGTAATACCTCATGCACGCTGAGAATGCAATAATGACAATGAGCACGGCCACTATCGACACAACAATCGCAATCACCGTACTCTTATTTCTCGAAATCCAAGAACCCACCGGACCTGATCCAAATATGTCGTTCGATCCTCCAACACAATAACCCGTACGACACCTTCCAGTGCCACGACATGGTGTGCCGTCCATAAAGTTCTGTCCCGTAGTAATGCACACATTTCCATAATTCGGATCGACACACGATAACCTACACGACCTATCGTCGTCACAAGCACGCGTCACATTCAGAATAGCCCCAGCAAGTGATACGGTAGTGTTTGCCAGAAGCGTCACACACTGCATATCACGCGATGTACAGTGTCCAGAAATACACTCCAAGTTAGTCTCGGACGTTGTATTCAGCGAACACGATTCACCGTCGGCCTTGGTACGTTGGCTAGGGCAGATCGAAGAGTCACCAGGGCATGTAATGTCATAATCGCATGGCCCAGTAGATGGTCGACAAATGGTACTGGACGAGGCAAATCGACAATTATTGCAACATTCCTCGTTCGAGTCGTCACATTGAGCACCATCTTTGAACCGGCAGGTTTTTGGGTCACAGCACGAATTGTTAGCACAGTCTTGTTCATTTCCACAGTCGCATTCTTCACCTTCTTCTACAATTCCGTTTCCACACTCGTTTGCTGTAAGTAGAGTAACACCAGTGTTCGAAGTGAGACATGTACTGTTGACAGAGTTTCTTCCAATAGCACCGCAAATATTACCCTGTGTACAAGGACTGAATCGGTCTTGGTTAGACCCAGATGATGGGTTCATAATATAAGCACCATCGGCATTACAAATATCCTTCGATAAAACACAGCACTGGGATGAAGCTTGCAAGTTTTGTGAGCAAGTGTCTGAAGTGCAGTCGTGAACTGCGCCAAAAGTGTGGCCCAACTCATGTGCGTAAACTCTCCACCCGTTAGGGGTTCTCGCAACTACATTGGTACCTGCTACAGTTGTTGGGCCTGAGTTAGAAGCACCAGTCCCGCAAAGCAGCCCCATCCAAGATAAGCCCACTACCGAGCTCTGGGTGCATCCGGTCAAAAGTGTCCAAGAAGCAATGCCATCTGAAGATCTAGTTCCTCTCCACTTTGAAAACGAGCCAAGTCTATCATTCATAGCAGAGTTTTGATTTATCGAACAGTCATAATTCCACGCATCTTCACCACTTGGACTTGATGGGCAGGTTGTTTCGTTAACCATAACCAGCGACTTTATACCGAGAGAAATGTTGAAAGACGATTCGTAAACTTGAGAAGCTGTGTTAATCATAGAAATGATGTATTCCCTTGCAGACGAAGTGTTGTTGAACGATGAAAGAAAAGAACAATCTCCCGCAATGCCAACCAAAGCGATTTGACGTCTTTTCGGGCAGCCCGAAGTATCGCCCACAGTATTGGCTAAATTCAAACCTGAAGAAAACCCGGAATCCCCAGTATCGTTTACTTCTCCGGATCTTTTGAATATTTCGTAAAAGCTGTAGTCATTGTGCAAATGGTTTTCTGGGTTGTAACAAGGAGACGTTTCGTCATCTGGATCACATTTGGTGTTGAAAGTGGACCCAACTGAATTTTTTAGATTGTTGAGAGTTAGAGACCGTTTTTTGTTGTTGTTGTTTTTCCTGCGCAACAAGTTCCAAGATTCTGTTTCGAGTAAATCAAAGTTCTTAAACATTGTCGGATGCATGTCCGAATCTCTGTACACTACCAATTCATTATTGGGTGGCAAAGAGTTGAGAAGTTTTTGTTCATGTTCGTGAATTTCGGGACCAGAAGCTTTTGAGATGTGTTGGAAAGTTGTTTGAGGAACGACATGGTAAATGGCAGCGGGAATACCAAGACCTTCTTCGTCGTCGACTTTAAAGGCCCCTTCAAATTGGGATTTCGAATTGACAAGCATTCTAGCCCAACCTACTTTTTTGAAAGAGTATTTGATGTCGCCCGTGATTTGATTGTATGAAGCGACTTGTCTGTATGCAGTACCTTTGAATGCTTTGATCTGGCTGTTTTCATGTTGGAAATCTGGGTGTGGGACTAGGTTGCCTTGACTGTCGAGGGTGAATACTTCGGTGTGTTGACTGAGCTCTTTGTTTGGTTCAAGGGTGAGTCTAAACAGTTGATTGTCCATCGGGTACTCGAGGGAAGTGTTGCGGGTGAGGTAGCTGAAAAGTCGTTCAGAGCTGAAAGCAGAAGGAACTTCGTTATAAGCAGCCGATCCGTCGGCCCAGGTGAAGCCCTGAGCTTCGTTGTCTTGTTGCAGAAAGGGAAAAAAGTTTCTAATGTTGTTTAGTCGTCTTGATGCATTGGGGTCGGACAGGGCCAACCATCTTCGTTCTATGTTGTTGTAATTTGAATTTGCAGGGATTTCTATATCTAGGGAGAACACTGAATCCGGCAGCACGGGGCCGTTTAGACTGAAAGAGTAGTTTGAGACATGCGAGATGTAGGATATCGGAGCATTTCTGCCTATCGAGGTGGCGGCCACTTGCGATATCAGATGCAGTAGTAGCAGTAGCAGCGGGGATAGTGTGAGATGTGTAACCGAGGACATTTTGTCAGTGTTGAAATGCAGCAGATGGTGATGATGATGATAAATAAATAAGTAACGTCCCCCGATAGCTAGAAGACAATGGTGATGACGGTGACAATGACGATGACAATAACGGTGGTTTGTCGAATACTATGAATAACAAATACCGAAGTATTTATTATCAATTGGTTTGACTATATTACGTTGTAAAAGAAGAACGAAAAAAGAAGAAGAAAAAAATCTTTTTTTTTTTTGTTTAAAAAAATACAAAAATTAAGAAAATGGAGAGAAAAGCGAAACGGAACGAAACGAAAAAAATAAAAAAAAAAAAAAAAGGGACAGAATCTTTGATATTTGTATATATATGCCCTTCCAGGTATTTTTTGTTTTATTTCATTTTTATTTTATTTTATTTTTAGCTTTGGTTTAAGAAAAAAAAAACGGTAAGATTGGTAGTGGGTGGTGGTCTAAAAAAAGAAAAATAATCCCCTTGGCCTATAAAGGTAAGGAAGGAAGGAAAAAAAAAAGTGTCAGAGTGTGGTTAAAACATGGTTGTTACATGGGTCAACTAACCAGTATTACGGTTAATATTAGCTAATTAGCTCCACGTTGTATAACGTAATCACTTAACTTTTTGCGAATTTTCACTGGTAACTTATTTTGTACCAGCCAGCAGCACGCGCACTGTGGGTGGTTGTTTAAGTTATATTACTAATACCAATATAATAAGACTTGGCACTTGATGAGGACACTTGGTAGCTAGTAGTTTAAGGTTTTTTCTTTATTTTTTGATTTTTTTAAACTTTTACCATAGAGAAAACAAATCGCAGTACGTAATGTTCAGACGTAAGCCGTTGCTTTGCTTTGCTTTGGATATTCTGGCGGCGATGGACTCGATTCGAGGATGATATATATCATATCGTGATATGATATGGATAGATTGTTCTACATCGTCAATAACATTCAATAAAATGAATGTAAAAAAATAAAATAAATTGAAGGCTAAAGAAAGAAAGGAACAAAACAGTATGAGAAAATTATTTGTCACTATTCAAGCCTATTGAAATCCAAAGCATTTCTTGTATCCCATCTCATCTACGTAAGGTCTCACCGTATCATCATCCAGCTTGCTCTTTTCCGTAGTATATACCACTGTAATACTTGAAAGAACATAACATACCACAAGACTGAGCCATTATCCATATACCCTCATCATATCTAGTATAAACAACAAAATTTCTAAAAGTGTTAACCCCTCCAACTCCAACATCTTATCTTCTCCCGTGTCCATTTCCTTCAACTCTCAAACCTGCCTTACACATATTAGCCTGAGTTTTTTCTGAATGATATTCTTGATTTTACGGTTGTGTTGTGTGGCAGTGAGAACATAAAGGAGCAATTATTATATGATTAGATATAACTGTACTAGATTAGGAAAGGGTGTAATGGGCATAGTAGTGGTAGATGGTGAAAATCTATAAATCTTGATACGTTTTGTAATGGTTTGTCATGTCAGGTTTATGGGCCAAGCAAAGCTAATCGGCATTGTGACTTTGTTTGTATTCACTATTCACTATTTCAGCCTTGAAAAAATTGAAAAATACGTTCAGTTCAGTATAATACAGTAAATTTAGATAGTCCATCTTATCGAGTTGCACCTTACTAGGTTGGCCATCTTATAAAAACATGTTTTTGCTATTCCCTACGTACCACTATTAAACTGGTCAGTTCTAGATTCTGGTTTATTTCTATGGATACTCTACATGACCAGTAGCATGTTTAGATAAATTTATAATCATCTAACTATATATCCAATGCCACTCTGTGACTTGATATGGTGTACTCAGTTTTTGCACATCCTCTCCTTTCCACACCAGCAAGTCGTCCATCATGGTGCACAGACCAGTCACACGAGCATCATCTATATAACAAAATCAGGTACATGTTTAGCAGGCTATATGTAATACCCCAGTTTTATAATTTTTTTGGTGGCTAAAGTGTCTACTCTTTCAAAGGTTTGTGGCACCCAGCGTCTAATAATTATTAACTGTAAATACAGCAACAAATTTATTCATGGTATTGGTATATACGGAACAATAGAACAAAAATGTATAGATATTGATCAATGATTATCGCCATCTAGACTCTCTCGATATTACAAATACCAACCATCGTGATTCATGCGTTTAAACGAACTCCAAACATGTGCACACACATACTACTGTACAGTAATTATAGCGAAAATCATTTTGTTTCTTTCAATTCTAAATACAACGCATATTTTTTTGACTTGGTAGACTTGTAATTGACTTGTAGTCTGAAGGGCAAATCTAGCTAGTTGAGAAACTCGGGAAAAAGCTATGCTATGTAGATAGAACTGAAAATGCACGTAACGAAACAAAATAAGGATTGCAAACTGGGATAGTTTCTTTGGATATATGACATGTCCGGAGTCCTACAACAGACTGTAAAATCTACGGTCTATCTGTTCGGGTACAGATCAGTCATAAGCCTCCAAACAAACCATGACATTTAATATTTATCAATACCAATCACTTTAACCTAGCAAAATCTATTAAACTTTCTACTCTTGATCTGAGCGATTTCTTAATTCATACACAGTCCTTTACACATGTCCATATTGTTTAGTTGAGCAATGGCAAATGGCAACTGAATGAACTCTATGAAATAAAACGGCAAAGTTCCAGAAGAATAGTCGGTCGCTGATATAGTGTAATTAAAGAAAAACAATGGAAAAACGCTTTTTGCATGATATTAAATTTTAATGGTATTTTCTTTGACGTGTTGCTGTGCTGTAGGGTAGACTATCGGATTATTTGGTGATATCGGTTTGTCAAATGTTTGAACTATTGAAGAACTTTTAAATGTGAGTTCATAAATCTACTCAACGTTCAGTGTGAAGTGGAATTTCGCTTGCCCCTGATCCCGTCTAGCTTATGTAGTCCTTATTCAGATCTTACTCTAGTATTCTTCAAAATAATTTTCTTCCAATAAAAACAGTTCATAACCAATATAGTAAATTTCAATTAATTAGTTAAATCTGTTCTCTATACACCTTACACCCCTCCCTTTTCAATCCACAATCTCAACACGGCCCCACAATAATACTCCCATCCAACGACCCAGACGCCACCACATCCTCCACCGGATGAAAGTGCACTCCACAAACCGCCCCCGTATGACCACCAAACCTCCCTTTCAACCTCCCTTCCACATCCCACACCACCACCGTCGCGTCCCCAGCCCCAGCCGCAATTTTCCTCCCATCCCTACTCCACGTCGCCTTCAACGGCAACCTCTCGACCCCGCTCGGGGCCCCATCATACACCTTAATCCCCTTCTTCGCCGCTCCGGGCGCAAACGGTCTGACATCCCACGTCCGCACCGTCGAGTCCATTCCGTTCGACAGCAGTACCATATCCGTCGGATGCATTTCCAAGCTTGTCACCGTATCCGTGTGGCCCTTTAGCTCAACCACCTTCTTCAGCGTCCGGATGTCCCACCCGCTAATCACCTCGTCAATCCCGCCGCTGTACACGCGCAGGTTGGTGACGTCCGCGGCAACGGCGACAACGGGCCACCCGGCGTCAAGGCTGGCGATTGCTGGTTTCTGGCGCACGTCCCAGAGTTTAACGGTGCCGTCGTCGGACCCGGTAACGAGGTGGTCGAGGTAAGTGTCGATGCTGTTAACGATCCCGGTGTGCCCGGGGTGGCGTAGTAGACGCGCCTCGGTGGTTATGTCCCAGGTGGAAACGTCGTGTGAGGAGGAAACGGAGTGCAGGGTGGTCGAGTCGCGCGACCACCGGGTTTCGAGAACGGAGGACTTGGCTGGGAGAACGCCAACGTGCTCGGGGGTGGGTGTCATGCTCCAGATCCAAATGTCGGATTGGTTGCCGCTGCTGGAAAGCATGGTCCCGGTGGGATCATAACGAACTGAAAGAACAGGGCCCTAAATTGGTAGTAGCAAAAAAAAAAAGGGAAGCGGGAAAGTTGGTTAGTGGCTGTAATGAATTGGGACATCATGGAGTGAATGAGAGACTTACTTTGTGGCCTGTTAGTTGTAGGGATGAAGATGTAGACTATACAATGTTAGTAATTGTGAATCACAATCGTGAAATTTTCAGTTAAAGTAATAGCATACTTGAGTACTCTGTATCACCGATAGACTGTTATTAGCCGGGCCATCATCAGTTCTTGGGCGTTTAACTAAAGACATTTGGGTGTAGCTGTATCTATCTCAATTCAGAATTCTTCTTGCAATGATTTCTAATTCCAAGTCAGAAGCGGACCTGTTACTTTATGTTTGGGGTTTTGACAAACGGGTAGAATCGTGTTTTAATGTGTGCGTGTTTCGATGATGTAGCACAGATCAAGCTCTCACCGAAACCACTCTGAAAGTTTAGTACCTTGCTGTAGATGCACCAAGCCAAACCTCCCAAACATGATTTTTTTCGCACTCTTTTTCCCCAACCCAGATGTTTCAGGTTTCATGGCTCAAGTTTAAATGTCAATATCACCTGCTTTCAAATGAACCAATCAGAGTAGATCCATTGCTATGTTGAAGAAAAACGAAACCAAAAAAAAATGTACAGACCAGACCCTCTTTTTACTTCTTCTACTTGAATATATATACCCATTCATATATCAACCCACGACTACATCACATCCTTTTTTCCACTATCTACCCATCAAAAAAAAGAGGACCACATCAACCATAAAAAAATAATGCTCAACCGTCAATTCCTCCGTACCTTCAGCAGCACCGCCCGAGCGCTTCAAAACAACCTTACCCACACCTCACCCATCACCCCAGTCGAGCTCGTTTCCGGTGCCCCCAGCGAGTTGGCGACCTCTCGAGTTGTGCGGATTTACCAGCAGAGCAAGCCTGCGACGCAGAGCGGTACCCACGGTACGTTTGCGTGGCGCCTGGACTGGGACATTGTTGAGCGCGCGAACCGGTGGGAGAATGATTTGATTGGGTACGCGTCGAGCGGGGATTACATGCAGGCGACGCAGATGAAGTTTGATAGTAGGGAGGCTGCGGTTAAATTTGCTGAAAAAAATGGATGGGATTATTATATTCAGGAACCGAAGAAGAGGGACTTTAGGAAGAAGGAGTATGCGAATAACTTCTTGCATAGTACTGGAAAGTTGAAGCATATTAGAACTAAATAGAGGAAGAAAAGGAGGTTTGGAAATGAAGATGAATAGGGATGTATGAATATTGAAATATTTGATTGATTTATTACATGTTGAGTGGATGAAATTGCTAGCGTAAAAGAAGGTGTTTTTCATTCAGTTTTCTGGAAAGATAAAAGTTCATCTATAATATGAATTTTAAACTTGTATTTTTCATCATACACTTACTCGATATATTCTTGTTTTTAAGGGATCTTTCGTAACTAAAATCAATTTGAACTTTTGTTCGGTTAATTGTTAGCGTAAAAGAGGGTGTTATTAATTCAGTTTTCTGTAAAGATAAAAGGATGGATACATCTATGAATTCTAATCTTGTAAAGGCAATGAGAGAAAGAATGAAGTGAAGGATATTAAACGCAACATTAAGTAAGAAAGGAAGTAAAGGATACTAAAGCCAAGATCCTTCGTAACTAGTATCAATTTGGATTTTTGTTCAATTAGGAATATTCAGATTGTCTAGTCCCTATACTTATTTTCCATTGAATTATATTATCAAGCCGAACTTTTTATCGCTACGCATAAGTCAACAAGCCAGAAGCTAGCGTCAAAGGTTCTACATTGATTTGATGTACTTTACACGATGATATAGCGAGAGCTTTGAGGAACCGTATCAAACAGTATGCTCCATCCAGTCTACCATAAAAAAATACAATATTAGGAAGACTTGCATTCCTTTTATCTTCTTTCAATTCTCATTCTTCAAATAAGTATTATACATTAATTTTTACTATCAAATATTATCATTACTTACTAAAGTTGATCATATTTTTATAGACTCCAATATCTTTCTTTATTCAATGCCTGTTATGCCTGTAAATCTAGTCATCATTCAACAAAAACTATTTCCGACAGCGTTCCAATCTTATTGGTATTGACTTTAGTATCCTTTACTTCCTTTCTCACTGATATTGCCTTTAACACCCTTCACTTTCTTCTTTCATCCTGCGTGCATGAGAAACAACAACTTTGCCCGCACATTTAGCCACTATTTCTTGTCAACATTAACACACTCAACCATTTGTTTATACCCCATAACAGTCCAAAACTCTACACTGACCGCGGGCTCAATACCTCATCTATCTCAACCCCACGTCCACTTCTTTCCACCACATACGGTTTCGAGAAATTCTTTAGCGCCGGCGACGGCGACGGCGAAGGTGTTGTCGTAATCATCTCGAATGCCGTCCCTGATACATACACATATTCCGAGGTCGGTGACTGCACCGGTGTTGAACACGTCGACGGTACTGCTACTATGACCTGTTCCGTAATACTTCCCTTTGTGTCGCTGCACAATGTCTCATTGCCAAGTTTAAAATCTTGAACAGATTTGGGATCTTTCCGAGCCCTTTCAGCGTCCATACTTCTTGACCGTTGCTTACTTTTCGAATCAGTTTGATCTTTACATTTTTGCTTTAGTTTTGGACTAGCGTGGGGCATGGTTTCGGTGTGCGGGCTGAGCCCCGATTGGCGTCGTGGTTTAGACTTGAAATCAAGAATGATTGGGAGCGTTTTGGCCGCGCTGAGGTCCCAGAAACTGGGTTCGCGTTTTAGTGTGCTGGTGGTGCTGTTGTTTTCCTTGGTGGGTGTGGTGTGGTCGTCGCGGTGGGTGGATGCGGAGCGAGAGCGGTGCTGGGGACTGGGTCTGGTGAAGAGTTTGAACTTAAGGAGCGTGTGCGAGACCATTTTTTTTCTAGGTGGTCTATTTTGATTTAATTTGTAGTTGAGTGAGGTCTGGTAAATGTTGTATGTGATATATGATACATGTATGAATATGTGTTTATATATCAGTATTGTTCCAACAAAGATCCAAACCAGCAACAGAAAAGAGTCCAATATTAAAAATTATAACAAACTACGATAAATGAGAAGTCTATACAGATATATATATATACTCCACGAATTAATTAATTAATTTTTTTCATAGACCCAGAAAGTTGCAAAGGTCACAAAATAATATGTAATGTTGTTGTTTTTTGTCTTTCCAAAATTTGCTGTGTGAGTCTGACCAGACCGTGTCACGCACGCTGTGTGGGCAACAAAATCGGGAAAGCCCAGCAGACTTTGCGGATTAAAATGTAGGCGTGCGTGGGACAAAATGCCAAATTTTCATCTACTATGGCTATGAATAAAATGGGGTCAAGCCATATTTTGCTATTTTTATTTATTCTTTTCTGGAAAGAAATAGAGAGAAATGCGTTTGTTGTGGTGATGATGCTGGTGAGGTGGGAGGAAAGTGGGTGAGGTGGGGTCGAATAGAATAGAAGTAAATAAGGTGGTGGATGAGTTTTGTATGGAATGAATGGTATGTCAGTTGATGTCTGGTATACGTCTATGCCAATCGCCAATCATAACACTGGCGTTTTTCAGCTATATATATACCCATTATATTTTCTATGCCACGATATTGAGCAAGTTGTAGTAATAAAGTCTATACTGTTTTAAACCGTCATCATACAACTTTCTTGACAAGAGCGTCATAGAATACCACTACCACTCTTCGTGTTTCTATTATTGTTTGGGCAAATTATTTCTAAAACAATATAAATGGTTCAATATATATTCCAGTAATGTAAAAGGTCCAATACCCAGCCTTCCTACTTAGGTGCTCAAAGGAATTACACAAAACCTCATCTCAGTGTAGAATGCGTTGAAGTACGGACCATATCAATCTTGAAAAGAACTACGCGTTAGCCCAATACTATGGTCATTTCACATTTCATGTTCAGTAGCGCTAACTGTGTATTTTGAATGATTTCTGGACAATTTTAATAAAACTTGTGATTAACTACTAACGGTTTCAGTGCTAAATGTGTACTAGTACAAATATCTCGAGTTCGGATCTAAACATGTTTTTGACAGATTGAAAAATATTTATGCAACCACAATTCAGGAACCATAACGAAGATAAAATCGCATATAACTTAAATTAGTTACTTATTTATACTACAGAATTTACAATCACAAACATCGCCCTAAATCTATGAAATACACATAAATTACTCAAGCTTTGATAAATCTATCTGGTTCTTGGTATATTCTTGTTGCATATGATTGTGATGCATTGTATGAACACAGACATTTAATCGTATTGGATTGAAGTAATTAAGAATGGTCAAATACAAAAGTCTATGTAGACCACCGTCTAATTCTCCACGGTTTCAAAGCTGTCTATTTCAGTTGTAATTCTTCAGTCAAACCATTCATAAGCACAAACCATCATGACAAGATCCCTACCCAAAACAATTCCTTTTTTCCATCCAAGCCAAATCTTCTTCAACTCAGCCAATCAGTAAACACAAACTCTCACAGTCCAAATCTAATGATGGTTACCAAATCTTACCTGCGATCTACTGCCATTAATGCGACCTTGTTGAAGTAGCAAGATTAAGTTGTGAAAAAGAGCCGTTTGATATGTAGGCTGTTCCTTTAGGAAAGGCACTGCTGCCGTTGGTGGCTATTTTGACAACATGGGGAAGTGTCGGTGTGGTCGCCAAACAATGTTGAAGCAACAAGAGATGCTACTAAAACGTAAACTAGACGCCTGACAGTTTCCAGCGCTACATTCTATTTACTGTAAGTTCCATATACACTTAGTATAAGTGATTGCACGCTACATAAACTAATATATAAACCGATATTAACAATCCGTGGATTTGTAGTAAAAATTGACAGTCTAACCTCTAAATTAGACGCTTACCTTGAGACCATAGAAAACGCTATCACACAGAAATCTTAAGCTATTTTTCCATCAAAGAACGTTCTGCCAGCTTTATCGGGTCAGACATTCACAATTCCCATTGTCAAGCTGTATCAAAATTCAGAGCCTTTTTAGGCTTCTATTTCCAAACTCCCAGTTCATCTATTGTCACATGACTAGCCAAAAATCTGCGTTTCCCAACACCAAAAAAGTTCAATTTTTTAACTCCCAATATCATCTTTTTCCCCATTGCATTTGACCATAATCATCATCACCATCCACCACACAAAAGCATTTTAAAACCAGCAACAACAAAACAAATATTTCTATATATAAAACAAAACACAATGGATTCAAAGTCCCAACAGAAGCAACAAAAGAAGAAAAAGTCTTTCAAGACTCGAGAAATCCATGCCGTCACTAACGCAGGAACGTCCAAACTATCCAAAAAGATCCGCGATTTGACACGGTTCATCAACAAACCCGATCTCTCGGCGGCAAAAAAAGTTGAGGCAGAAAGAGCGTTGGCGTCGCTGAAAAAGGATCTGGAAGAGGCAAAGGCGCGTGCTAAGGCGAAGGAAAACGGGAAAAAATATCATATGGTGAGGTTTTTCGAGCGGAAAAAGGCGCTGAGAAGAGTTAAGAAGGCTGTCAAGTTGTGCATTGCTCAGGAAAACAAAACAGAAGGAGAAGGAGAAGGGGAAGGGGAAGGAGATAGTGATAGTGATGATGAAGGAAAAGATCTTAATCCGGAAGAAGAATTGAAAAAGGCAGAATGTGAATTATATTATACTGTGGTGTTTCCGCTAGGAAGAAAGTATATTTCACTGTACCCATCGGCAGATAGTAATGGCACAGATAAGGGACGCGAGGAAATTCTGAACAAAATAAAAGCACGTATGGAAAGCGGTGAGTTCCCAAGCGGACTAAATTCGAAACGAAACCAGTCTAAAGCGGTAGCTGAGGCTGAAAGGATCAGGAAGTTGGGAGAGAAATTTGAAGGCTTGGATGGAAAGAAAAGCCAGAGAAACAGATCGGAGGAGGAAGATCAGGAAGAGGCTGGTGGGAAAGAAGATGAAGAAGACGAGTTTTTCGAATAATAGATCTATAGAAGTCTTAAAATTGCAATATCATGTTAATCTGATAGTTTCTTTCCATACTCGATGGTCTTTACAATCTAGTAAAATAATGATCTAGTTGAGACAATAGGTGTCATAGAAGCCAATATTTTGACCTGATCGTGATTTTTTCGTGTGACATAATAACTCTAATATTTAATGATTCATAAAAAATCTCTTGAAAAGTTCTTCCTTTGAACAGTAGACAGATGGGCTTTGGTAGTAGTAGTAGTAGTAGTAGTAGTAGTAGTAGTAGTAGTAGTAGTAGTAGTAGTAGTAGTAGTAGTAGTAGTAGTAGTAGTAGTAGTAGTAATAGTGACTAAATGCCGTGCAAGAACTTCTAAAATGATATTCCATCCATTCGAATTGCAAAAAAAGAATAACCTTCCCCTTCAATGCGCAATATTTTTATTGATCTCAACCCGCGACAAACTCTCTTCACCATCAGATCTTTCAACTATAAACCACATCTAATCACTTTCTTTACAACATTTTTTTCTTCTTCCTTAGGGCACCTGGCTCTCAATTCACTACGGCGTCTACAGTACGCCTAGTCTTTTTCCCTCACTGGAACAAAAAAAATCCGCATAGAAATATTTGTGTGGTTACATTTGAAGTTGGCAACCGACGTTGTTGTTCTTCGTTATTGTGGCTATTGGCCCTGAAATTCCGCTGCTCTTTGCGGACAAAAGAAAGAAAAAAGTCCTCCGTTAAGGTGCACGTTTGGCTGCGTGGGGATGTTTATGTGGTTAGTTATAAAAGGGGCATCTGTGGATTGTTCTTTGTCGATTGTTGAAAGTTTACTGGTGTATCTATGGTGAAGTCTGAAATCGGTGCACTCTTAAAGGGTGTTTTTTGTTTGGTTTTTTTATGTTATTAACTACGCTAAGTAATGGTTTAGTATGATAATATTTTTTTAATTGTTTTCCTTAATACTTTCATCCTGGTCAGACGTTCGTATAGTGCAATTTTGCGTAGACTTTTAAAAACATTTGTTATTGAACCTAAAGGAATAGAGCTTATTTGAATCTCTACGAAATGGTATGTAGCGACGATTTAACAACTGTGCTATAAAAACAGATAAAAATCTAGATAAAATTTCAAAATAATCTTCCAGGTACAGTAAGAACTCTTGTAGAAATGAGTGTAGTAAACCTTCGCTGGCCATAAAAGAGATCATTAAACACCCAACGGACTTTACTGATACTAGCTCACGTCAATTGGTTGACTTTTATCTAAATAATGAAAAATATCGTGTACGCCTTGTAATGTATCGTTAGCACCAACATACACCGCAAATGGTGTTTCCAACGGCCACTGGTTAAATAAACGACAAGTAAGTATTGTAGTTTCGCTGAATATCGACTGTACCCGCTTAATGAGCGATAAGAACCTAAGGATTCATATGATATAGCATAGAATCCCTCCAGTTCAGGAGCCAGGACTGCTTAACAATAAATTTTAAAGCGTAACATAATTGTACACAGTTATGATTATACTTCACATAGCATTGGTGTTGTCGGTCTCTGTATGTTATCAGAATTGGACTGAAAATGAGTGTGCTAATAATCTTCTTTATCTTAACTCATTTAGAACGAGCATCCAATTCATATGCAAAAACGTCACCCAACAAATCAGGATATAGTTGTGTTACACACTTGGGTGAAACATCGAGATATATTGTAAATAAGAGTCTATATGTTTTATGAGCTTTGCGATCACACTGTACTGTAAGGTCCAACTAGAGAAGAAAGCTTACTGCTGGAATCCCAATTGCCAAAGGTTTTACTGATATTCAGGTAAGTCATTCCCCTTACACACATGGAAAGAGCATCTTGACCATCTACTAAAATAAGATATCGCAGAACTCAAACACCATGATACAAGATGATAGTACAATTTCTAATTTCCTGGCACATACCGGTAATAGATGTCTATTTCTTTAGTAATTTCTGGTGTTTTATTTACTAGTCGCAACCGTTTTTCAGCGCCATAAATTAACATGACAACATAAACCAGCAGTCTACCAAAGGAGGTAATTTACTGCTTGTTGCCAAATTACTATATCAAAAATGATACTGTAGTAAAGCTACGTCTTGAGAGCTTTGCCTCTGAAATCTCCAAAATTATTTTGAAATTCTTTTGGTTGGCATTGGAATTGAAAATTGCGTGAAACTGCACATTAAGCACGGCAATAGAAATCTAAATACTTGAACCTTATGACTTAGTTACATTCAATTATTACTATATTCTAACATTTAATTTCCATGTGTATCGAGCAGCTTTCCACCCACCGCTTACCTCTGGCCTCAACCTATGACAACTGACAATCTACCAGCGTCCTAACAATGCCAACATTGTGTTAAATCTCCTATGGACCCTTAGCAACCGCGACTAAGCACCCAATGAGAAATAAACTCGGAGCTGTTTCGGTTCGCTGAAATTTCAAAGCGTGGGGAAATAAACCCCAAAACCCTAAACCATAGGAAATACCTCGGAGGATTTTTTACTCGTTGTGTATGATTCTGACTATTTCTCTACTCCAGTTTTTTTTCTATTCTTTTTCAATTTTTGAAAGCAGTTCTCTGGTAGTGTTCTTTTTCTTGTTACATTATCACCATCTTACTTATATACACAACAGTTTAGACAGCATCTTCATTTTTGTCTGAAATTTACAATGTCATTGAGAATTTTGGTCCCCGTTAAGCGTGTGATTGACGCTGCTGTTAAACCCAGAGTTAACAAAACCAACACCGGAGTTGAAACCAAAGGTGTCAAATTCTCAATTAACCCGTTCTGTGAAATTGCACTCGAAGAAGCTGTTCTACTCAAAGAAAAGAACGCCGGACTAGTCGAAAACATTCACGCCGTTTCCATTGGGCCTCCCAAAGCCCAAGATATTTTGCGTGTTGCCCTGGCTAAAGGTGCCGACGCTTCGACATTGATTGACGCAGGTGACTCCGAAATTGAACCCTTGAGCGTCGCTAAACTCCTCCAAAAGGTTGTCGAGAAGGAAAAGTCTAACTTGGTGTTGCTGGGTAAGCAAGCTATTGACAATGACTCGAACCAAACTGGTCAAATTTTGGCTGGACTCTTGAAGTGGCCTCAAGCTACCAATGCTGCCAAGGTGGTTGTTGATGGAGACAAAGTTACTGTTACAAGAGAAGTCGATGGAGGTGAAGAGACCGTGGAAGCCAAGCTGCCAATGGTTATCACAACCGATCTGAGATTGAACGAACCTAGATACGCTTCATTGCCAAACATCATGAAGGCTAAGAAGAAGCCATTGGCCAACACAAAGCTGGCTGACTGGGGCGTCGATACACAAAACAGACTGGAGATTCTCAAGGTTGAGGAACCTCCTAAGAGAGCGGCTGGTGTTATGGTTGGATCTGTTGAGGAATTGGCCGAGAAATTGAAGGCTACTGGAACTATTTAGATTAAGAGGAAAAACAATTTTAGGTATGCTACATGTAAATTAACGAAGAGAGAACAAAAGCTAAAATGAAACTGTACAATATTTGATCTGGGGATTGGCTTGGTTTATTGTTTGTCTGGTTCTTTTTTTTGCATGATTTTAGATGTTTCAAACATTTGCATATATAAACGGGGTGGACAATTAAAAATGATTGTGCGTATTAAAATGAATTAAAAAGTAAAAAAAATCAGAAATCTATTCAATGCGATATGGATGATCTGGGAAAATATGAACAAAATCTGGTTCATATGTAGGCGTTACAACTTGGCTTGTTTTAGATGATCTCAATACAAGTTGCACATGGTAAATGCGTAGAGTATAACCATCCATATTTTTCGACTGCTGTAGGTGTAACGGTTTGTTTCTGATAATCTTATGATCTGTCTTTTTGCATCTCAGACATTGATTGTGTCTAGAACCGGATATGGCTGGGGTGAATCAGGTTCGTGTACAGTGAGTTGACAGATTTTCACAATCTGTATCGTTTTTACCTCACAGCATGTGGACTTCGATCAGATAGACTACAGCGGTTGATGTGATATGGCAAGCACTAGAACGGGAAACAATTATAACACTGTACGTACAGCACATGAATGTATTTACCAAATTTCATAATGGAGCAGCGTCTGCTCTTGTATACGTTTGTTTTAATATAATTATGAATTTTCATTCTTGTTAAAATTAATTTATTCATTTGCACTCTCCATCGATTGCAATTCATTTTTCTGTGCATGTCTTGAAGTTTGCATTAAACAAAAATTGGCCATACCATAATATGGTTTAAAATTAGCTCCCCCCCTCGCCAGATCATGAACCAGCCGGTATATATAAACCGGCCTCTACCCTCGACCATGTTTCTTTTTTTGGCTCTATAAACTCCAGTTGGACTAGAACAATTACACACTAGCACCATCAGCAAGTAACGGAATAGATCCTAGTGGTATTAAAAAACAAAAAAATATGAATCTGTACTGGATATACGCATTGACCGCATTGGCAGTGGCTCCAAAGAGCGCACAGGTAGCTGCAGAAGCGCTCCCGCAAGAACACCAGTTCGGTGGCATGGCACGGGTCACGGGCCAGCCTTACGTGTTCCGACGAAGTGACAACGAAGATGACTGGAATGACCAGAATGATAATGAGGATGACGGGGACGATGATGGGGAAGACAATGGAGAGGATGATGAAGAGGACAATGATGGTGAAGACGACGGGGAAGACGATGGAGAAGGCGATGGAGAAGACGATGGCAAGGATGACGGAGAGGATAGTCCGGCGGAAGTTGTGACGACTACTGTTACGGAGTTTGATGGGAGGTTGACAACTATTGAAGTATACCCGACAAAATCGTTCGGTAATACTCCACCGGACTCCGCGTCACTATCACAGTCTCAGAGCCAGGATTCGGTTGCGCAGGCAACTTCAGCGCAGTCTTCTAGTGCGGCGGATTCGGCTGCTCAGGCAACTTCAACATCTTCGTCTAGCGCGGCGGATACAGTTGCCCAAGCACCCTCTTCAAGTACGACACAAGACACCAGTATGCAGACTTCTTTAGATACCCCTACCATTGCCTCGACATTGGCTTCGGATTCAACTGGGCCTGCTGATACAATCGCTCAAGCTTCGTCAACTTTGACACCCAGGGTGAGTACTTGGCCCCGCCGTCATACCATGAGTTCACTTCTCACGTCTACCCCCGATTCCACCACCCCCTCAACATCAGCTTCCCCCACTTCCATCGGTTCCACCGAAACGCCGGTGCCTTCCGCGAAAATAACCACGCCCAGACCGTCTGGGAAACGAACCCACACTAGGTCAGTTCGGACGTCTTACGCGACGGTGTCGAACGAACCGCCGGTGTGGACTAGGAATACGAGTGTGTACTCGCCACCGGCTTGGACACCAGTGGTACCTACGGGGACGAACTCGACGCATGTTCGGTCGACTAGAACGGATTTTGAAGTGCCTACTTCGACTTTGGATAGTGGAAGTACAGCGAGTAATACCAGTGGGTCGGAAAGTGCCAGTGCGGCGAGTAATACCAGTTGGTCGGAAAGTGTCAGTACACCGAGTAATACTAGTTGGTCGGAAAGTACCAGTAGCTCTGTGATTACTACAAGTGGATATTATTCGCATAGTCATAGTGTACTAACAAACAATTCTTTATCCTCAACTACCTCTGCTGCATCATCAGTATCAGCATCCGTCGGAGGACCTTCTACAATCACTCTTCCTTCAACCACCATCACTGTGACCTCGCCCTACACCGACACTCTCAAGCTTTCCTCCACCTCCTGGTTTTCCGTTCCCACCACCACGGACACCTTAAAGCTCTCCACCACCTCCTGGCTTTCTTTCTCAAGCACCCCCAACACCACCACCCAATCGCGGTCCCACCGTCGCTCGACCATCTACATAACCAACACCATCACTCTTTTCCACGGGCACCGCACAGACGCACCACCCGCCACCACTGGAAGCGACACCGCGCCCACGTCCACCATCACAGCGCCGTTAGGGCCCACCACGATTTGGAACCCGTTCACTGCGGACCCGACGCAGTCACGACGCCGACGACGCAAGAAGGTGGCGGCGGATGGGATGATTAGACCGGTGGATGGGACGGAAGGAGATGGTGACTGGGAGGATGTGCCCGAGGGGGAGGATGTGCCGGAGGATGAATTGGAACCGGAAACGGACGTGGTAACGCAAAGTGTTGAAAAAACTGTGGAGGTTGAGGATGCGACTGTTACGGCGGAGGTGGAGGGGAATGTGAGTATGGCGGAGGCGAGTGTGAGTACAGCTGAGGCGAGTGTGAGTACGGCGGATACGAGTGTAAGTGCGAATTATTGGTTTGCAAAGAGATGGTTTTTTGATAGAACGTAAGAGATATTTATGAGATATATAATAGTTATATTAGCAAGTTATAATATATGAGTTTGATCATTTTATGTTGGAATGGTTCAAGTAGTCGGTTTAGAAGGAGAGCTGTTACAATGTCAATGTCCACAAGTCAATCAGATCTTAGCTGTCAATCTGTATATTTAAGCATCATTTTTGGATATTCCCTTGACAAAACTTGCGAGATTGAACAGGTTCACCGTAGTATTATGATTATGTGCTCTAGGCTAGATACTAAACTGGTTTTTTTAAAGTAAAATAAAGTGTTTTGTTTCTAGATAAATTAATCGGTGCCTATGAATGATAAATCTAATTTAGCTACAAGCCAATCAAAACCTTTTATTAAACAATAAAGCTTGATGATAAGCCAATTAATATACTTTTCACTATAAGGCTCTCGTTTAGTTAGTTTTAAAAAAGCGTCCGTGTGTACTTTATGATTTTCCGATAGCAAGTCAAATTATGACCTTTAAACTCGTTTGATTTGTTGAAAGAGGTCCATGGCAGTTATCTATTGTTTTTTTCTTGATTGGTGAGTATCCACCGGTACAAGTTTGCACAGCCCGTTTGAACGGCATCTGCGAAGATCAAATCAGAGTTTTCTAGAAAGGCCATTGAACTTAATACTTTACTGTACGGTACGTTATTTGGCAGTTCAAAAAAGTTGCTACTCCTCAAGTGACTATCAAATCAGCTGGTTCATCTTAATCGCAATGCCCATATTAAAGACCATAGCTCAGCACATGAAAATAAAATAAAAAAACTCAAAAGTGAACAATTTGCTAATGGTTCGCTCGTGAAAAATAAGGTGCATAGTTAAGCTACGTCGAGTTGGGCTAAAAGTTAGGTTTGGTTGACCAAGCTAAGTTTACCAGCATGGAGCAAGTTTCCGATAAAGTCTCAGAGGGACTGACTCTGAAAGCCTAGCAACTCAAGACATGGCATAGCATAGCCAGGCCAGTAGTTTGAGTGAGAGGTACCGACGCAATATGCCCTATTCTGGTATGGCTTCCCAGGCAGGTTTTGTGTGTATCAAAGTGACAATATGTTCCAATATGTTCTAACATTGTTGTTCACTTGTTGACTTGTTATCGTGATAATGAGACAGCACAACTCTGCGGCATAAAGCGCGATAGAACTCACATGGCGCTTTTGCTGCCTAGTTGGTTCGGCACTTTGGTCTTTTAACGATAACATATTCATATAACTCATCCACACAGTAGCCTGGCCATGGCAAAAGGGCTATGTCTGTGCTTGTTCTGTGGTTACTGTCTGACTACTTTGGGATTTCCCATAGCCCTGATAGATGGCCTCATCTATATGTAATACTGTGTATACGCAAAGACGACGACGGCCAATTTTGAAGGTGGAAATCTAAAACAATGCCGTATCAAATAACAGTAGTCCACAGAAAATTAGTGATTCCACCATAATAAATTTAATGCGTAAATATCATGAACTCAACGGTATCAGAGGCTGGGGTGGCCAATATAGCAAGCAATACAACTAACCAACGTCATAGTCATAGTCACCCGCCCAGTAACAAAATAAAATGACCCGACGTGTGCCACTACCACTATGAACGCCCCCCTCCCATAACAAAGCAAAGCTAAACAAGACAAAACAAAACAATGAGCGACTCGGTGAACCCACACACACGCGGGTAAAGAAAAGGCTCAGTAGCGTAAAGGGCGGGTCCCGCCGTACAACGAAAAAAAAAGGCTGCACAGCCCAGTGTCTTACCTAAGCAAGCTGTAATTTTTGTATGGAGCGAGGCTATGGTGATACCTAACAAATACCAGGCACTGCTCTGGAATAGGCAAAGTCTGGTGGTAACCTTATTGCGGAGGTTTATTTCACTTTTTTTTTTTTTTTTTTTTTTTTTTTTAATTATTATTACTCTGAAATACAATATATACTCCATGAAAAAGTCTCCTTTCTGTCCAATTTTTTTCTTCTTCTTCTTGTTCCTTTCAAGCTCATTTATGTCTGAAAGTTAGGTTCTATCTTTCGTCGTTGTTGATATATTAACTACTCACCGCTGCAATGACGGGCTCAAATCTCTTGCAAGTTCCTGGTGTAACGCCAACGGCAGTATCTGAAAATGTATGTATAAATAAACAACGATCAACAACCTTCCCCAATATAGTCACTAGCATGAATATTGAATCTTTGCATCTATCTATTAGTTAATATGAGCTAACCAAAAACATCTGGGTATTAATAGCCATCGGTTTCATCCTTTAAAATATCAGATCGCTCTTCTACCATTGAAAACGAAAAGCACCATCACGATTACTATGCAGATGCCGTTCAAAAAATAGCCGACGCAGAAAACAACACAGAACTGCAGGATGGGATACCACACACAAATTCGACTTTTCAAGTTTCAGTCCCACAACTCACTGTTTTACAAGACACGAGAGATCCATACGTTATCAAAGCATTAGGTGGTATCGAAGAACTTGAGTCAAAACTACAAACCTCTCTCACAAACGGTCTAGCAACAAATGACGACCCGGAAAGACGAGAAATTTTTGGCGCCAATAAATTACCCGAGCGACCACCAAAATCATTTTTCAAACTGCTGTGGCTAGCTCTGCAAGACAAAGTTTTGATTTTGCTGACAGTTGTGGCCGTCATCTCGCTGGCAATCGGACTGTATCAGACGTTTGGTCAGCCGCCAGAGTACGACCAGCAGGGAAACGCTAAACCGAGAGTCGAATGGGTGGAAGGTGTAGCTATCATGGTTGCCGTCATTATTGTGTCGGTTGTGGGTGCCGCCAACGACTGGCAGAAAGAAAGACAGTTTGTTAAGTTGAATCGCAAAAAGGAAGAATATCAAGTCAAAGTTATTAGAAATGGGCATCCTACGGAAATTTCAGTTTACGATATTATGGTTGGAGATTTACTCACTATCGAACCGGGAGATGTCATGTCTGCTGATGGAATTTTGGTCAACGGCTACGGCATCAAATGTGATGAATCTGCTCTTACAGGTGAATCCGAAAATGTCAAAAAGACACCTGCCCACAATGTGATGCAGTTGCTGAAAAATAACCCTGATCCTCATTCAAAGGGTATTGACCCCTTCATGATCTCTGGTTCCAAGGTCCTTGAAGGTACTGGTACTTACATGGTTACTTCAGTTGGAGTAAACTCTTTCCATGGTAAAATGCTGCTTTCTCTTCAGACTGAATCTGAAGAAACTCCTCTTCAAGAAAAGCTAAATGTTATTGCTGAAAATATTGCTAAACTAGGTTTCCTTGCAGCACTTCTCATGTTTGTTGTTCTTTTCATTCGTTTCCTTGTGCAGCTTAAGGGATCGCCGCTCACTGCAGCTGAAAAGGGACAGGAGTTTATTACTATTCTCATTACTGCGATTACGATTATTGTTGTGGCAGTGCCGGAAGGTTTGCCGCTCGCAGTTACTCTTGCTCTCGCCTTTGCAACCACTAGAATGATTAAAGATAATAACCTGGTTAGAGTTTTGAAAGCCTGCGAGACAATGGGTGGCGCCACGGCAGTATGCTCTGATAAAACAGGTACCCTTACACAAAACAAAATGACAGTGGTAAAAGGTCTGGTCGGAACTGGAGTTGAAATTAATGTGGATTCCGATGCCAACAATGCTATCACCGGGTTGGATCTACTTCCTGAACAGACTATTAAAGCAATGCTTGAATCTATCGTGTGTAATAGCTCTGCGTTTGAAAACTTGACTCCCAATGAGGAAAACCCTGAAATGTTTATTGGTTCCAAAACAGAAACTGCACTTTTACATTTTGCTAGGAATTTTCTGGGCATGCGACAACTGGAGTTGGAACGTCAGAATTTTAAGATTTTGAGAGTTTACCCTTTTGACTCTGCGAAAAAGTATATGGCTACTGTCATTGCCAATCCCAGTGGCAAAGGTGTCAGGCTTTTGGTCAAGGGTGCCTCGGAAATTATGCTAAGCCTCTGCTCACATCTTCATGTTGAAAGCGATCCGTCTAATCCGGTTCCTATTGGTGAAGCTGCGGACTTGTATGCTAGAGAAATCAACAATTTTGCCTCACACTCTTTAAGAACCATTGGATTGGTGTACAAAGATTTTCCTTACATGACTGAATGGAACCCGGAAGTTAACAAGGAGGCTGAATTGTTTGAAGGGATGACTATGTTGGGAATGGTTGGTATCATGGATCCTCTCAGACCTGGTGTTAAAAAGGCTGTCGCTGATTGTCAGCATGCTGGTGTTGTTGTCAGAATGGTTACAGGTGATAATCTGCTTACTGCCCAAGCTATTGCCAAAGACTGTGGAATTCTTGAAAACAATTCCGAAACTCCCCAAATAGTCATGGAAGGTCCTGAGTTCAGAAAACTATCTAGTTACAAAATCAAAGAATTACTGCCTTCATTACGTGTTCTTGCCAGGTCAAGCCCCGATGATAAACGTTTACTTGTGCAGAACTTGAAAGAAATGGGTGAAACTGTGGCAGTTACTGGTGATGGTACCAACGATGCGCCAGCTTTGAAATTAGCTGATGTTGGATTTTCCATGGGAATTTCTGGTACGGAGGTTGCCAAAGAAGCTTCAGAAATTATTTTGATGGATGACAACTTTGGTAGTATTGTTAAAGCAATTTTGTGGGGAAGAACTGTTAATGATGCTGTCAAAAAGTTCTTGCAGTTTCAGATCACAGTTAATATCACAGCTGTCATTCTTACGTTTGTATCGGCAGTAGCTGCCTCAAATAATGAATCAGTTTTGACTGCGGTACAACTTTTGTGGGTTAACTTGATTATGGACACACTTGCTGCGCTTGCATTGGCAACAGATCCTCCGGCCGAATCGTCTCTTGACAGGAAACCAGACAACAGAAAAGCATCGTTGATCACCCCATGCATGTGGAAAATTATTTTGGGTGAAGCTGCGTATCAACTCATTGTCTGTTTTGTGTTGCATTTCAGAGGAGAACACTTTTTCCACTCTGATGCACCTAAGGAGCGTGAACAGGTCCATGCCATGGTTTTCAACACATTTGTGTGGATGCAATATTTCAAGATGTTTGTATCAAGAAGATTGGACAATAAGCTTAACATGTTTGAAGGTATCTGGAGAAATTGGTACTACGTTACAGTTTCAGCTATTATCCTGAGTGCTCAAGTGCTTATCATGTTCTTTGGAGGTGCAGCATTTTCAGTCGTAAGGCAAACAGGTGTACAATGGGCAGTTGCTATTTGTTTCGGGTTTGGATCAATCCCTGTTGGTATTCTTCTCAGGTTGTTCCCTGACCCTCCACCTTTCCCCAGAATCAAGTGGCTTGCTTCGAACAAGGAAAAGGGACCTACAATCACTGTTTTTGATGGTGATGAGGAAAATGGCAAGGACATGAAGTGGCCCGAACCATTTGAGCAGGTTAGACGAGACTTGACCATTCTTAAGTTGAGAGGTGGACGGTGGAGCCAGATCAAACAAAAGCCCAAGAAGATGATGACACAATTCAGGAAATCGTTTTCATCTAGTTCTACTGAAGTTTGTGATAATGAAAACGGAGGTAACAATGAAGGACTGAAAGTTCCTAAGGGAAGAAGTAGGGGAAGTAGTACTAGTAGCATCGAAGCTCTGACTATGGTTCCTACGTTGGTTGGTGGGGCTATTGCTGGATGGGGAGCGGCGGAAGCTAAGAAGTAGACGGACTGGGAAAAACTTGACATGACATCTTATTGTTTTTATTTTATTTTTATGTGATTATTTTTTTTTCCTTCATCTTTTCATACGTTTTGTTTGTTTTTTGTTATTGTTGTTTTATATACATTCTAATTTATTATCATTGTTAATTAATACATTCATTCTTCTGTGCATACTGTGTACAATGGTGGTTTATAATACGATGGTGTATTTTGAAGCAGGAGATTTTTTTGCTGTAGGCTTTCGTTATGGGGAAAAAATCTTTTTGTATGGTCAATGTTTTGGGCAAGTATATACAGATGCTTGAGTTTACAGTTTTAGGTCATTAAATTTTGTGATATTAAATAATTATTGATATTTAAAATTAGTCTACAATGATCAGTGCTTCATTATTATTCAAATTGTAGTGTAGCTGGGCAAAATGGATCAAAAATAGTTAATGGGATCCTTTCTGAACTCATTTTTTATTTTTGTTATTATCTTAAAATGGATCGGACAGAAAAACACAAATGCCATTTTTGTTTTAGCCATTGTAATGTTCATGTTTAACCAGATTTGGATTTGCGTCAACTTCAATAACTTGTGTACAATATAGCTACACATTCCAATGCCTTTAAAATCTCAATGCTGCTTTAACTGTTTTTTCGGTCTTTTAAAAAAGAGTGTTGTAAAATGAATGCACACGGTACTACAGTATTTCGCTCAATTTTTTCCTTTCCTCTGTACGGTATATGAGTTTGACAAGATTGTGATGATTGTAATAATAATGGGTTTGGCTTGTACTATAATATTTGTGTGGACGTATTTCCATAAGTATACCAGTTTGCTTAACCATCTTCGATTGTTTCAACATGATGTTTATGAACACACTTTCTATATTTTGCACAAAGTGGTATGATACGTACAGTATTGTAGATTAGAATAGAAATATTAGTATTGGTAAAAAAGATGTGGAAGTTTGTTTATGACAAAATAGGCAATTACTTACTCCATTTTAGGACTGTAACAACACCAAAAATTAACAAGCATAACAGAATCATAAAGCCTCAATTTTCCGTATCCATTATCTACCTGGAATATGTTTACTTCTCTCTAATCCAATACATGACTATAACAGTAAACAACCATGATAGTAGATTATATAAAGACCGGACAAATTGATGATTCGACACCTTCTGGACCCAGGATTTAAGTCCGTTACAAAGTTTCATGTTGACCAACAGGTCCATAACATTGTGATTAGTGTACGCCTCGACAAGGTCCAAAGTGTGTACGCTTACTACGTCGCTTGAAATGTTCAAAAATGCTAAGCGGCTTAGTAAATCTATAACTAAGTGGTCGGAACACTTGTGCCATCAATTGAACTGAAAGAATTAGGAGATTAGTTTGTGTGTATATAGGGGAATTAGGTCTGGAGCGTATTGTGGTGTGAAGGATTTTTCGTCGAGGCGGTGAATTTCGCCAGCAACTGTGGAAATTGATAGGAAAAACTGACTGGAATTTTGGTTCGGGTTGGAAATAGAAGTGTAGTGTAGAAGATGTTAAAGAAGAACGTGGAAGAAAGTGGTAGATATGGGAAATAGACTGATATTGCTATTATCAGTACACTGTACCATGACATTTGATATTCAGTAGAATAAACTGTGTTGTCTTCAATTGTATCTTTTGTCTTTTTAAGATCAAGACCTACTCTTGCTAGTCCATTGTTTCCCACAAAATTAAAGCTCCACAATAAACTACCCAAATTCTTTCATCCCTCTTCCGTCTATTATTCCCCTAACAATCCAATTCAATCCAATCCAGTTTTTTTAACGCCTGGTATCTACTTTCCCAAAACCATCTCTCTCACAGTCTTCCGATTCCCGATCTCTCAGCTCATCCCAAAACCAACCTAAACCTCTAGTCAAGTTTTACACCAAAAATAACCCAGAAACCTTCTTTTCCAGAGTCTTGCCATTTTTGACATTGTTCAACCTAGCTTCTTTCTTTTGGCACGTAGTAGGGCCTGGAAAATCTAATACACAGGCGAAGGCTTGAGTCTAGAAGCCCTGGTGCTAGACCCAAATAGGCAAAGGTAATGTTTACACGTTGTAAGCGAATCTACTGAGATGTGTTCCATTGTTGTAATAAATTTAGTATGTGTAAGTTTAAGGTTTGGCTTGAGATTTTTTTGGGTTTTGAGGCTCAAACAAAACATGCCTGGACTAAAGGTGAGAGAGTGCAGTGATGAAAGGTGATGGGATCTGGTTGGTTTGACAACTTACAAGTGCGCTAAGGTGTATGGAATATGCAGAAAGTTTGAAAGAGAAGTTTGGATATTACAATGGTGAGATGTGTGGGTGGATTGGAGGTCTGCGGTTTGGTGAAGTGTGCAGTTAGAATGGACAATCGTGTTCTATAGGCTTTGCGTAGAAACACAGACTAGATCTGGCTCATTGAAATCACCGTTAAAAAGTTTTTTCAGATCTCATTGTTCAGGCGTTGATATAAGTTTTAGACAATCAATACCATCATCAACACTCAACTGTCAATACCACCGTTCTCACTCACTGTTTATTTTTATATTTTTTCCACTCCAAACCAAACCTCAAAACTACAACTTTCGTCGTACACACATCCTTCCCACCCGTCGTTCCCTATATATCGCATTTTCCTCTCCCCCCGTCTCCAACTCCGTTTCACAATCCAAACCAGACCTGAAGTTTCACGACCAAAACCACACCATCCCCAAACAAGCAATTTTGAAATTTTTCCAATCGACCGTTGCCCATATCTCCCATAGTGCGATTTTGTTTCCTATACGTCTACATGTAGCTATGAATAGAATATGGGTTGTGTACAGGCCCTGATGGTAAAAGGTATATATATAAAATAGAATACTCTTTCCTTTCGTTCAATATCTTTTTTTAATTTAATTCTGGATTCAAAAGAACAGCGCCATACAATCTATCCATAAAGCAAAAGTAAGCATTTCGCACAACCATATCGTCTACCGTCATCATATTGATAACCTACGAGATCAACGAAACTAATTGATTCAATAGCAGCAACTGCATTTTTTATACACTCGCTTGGTTGAGCTTTTTCTTTACATTCTTTTAATTTTTAGTTCATTTCGCTTCTTTTTGATTTAATTCTTTTTTTGTTATGGTTTCCGGAAAACTATTGTGGACTGTGTCCGCGTTTATGTTGGCTAATGGGGTAGCTGGGAATGGACTTTATGGTAGAGAGATTGATGAGAATGGTGAGGACGTTGAGTATGCCACAGTCATTCATACCGAGACTGACAAAATTATCCAAACTTCATCTTGGTTTTATTGCGGAACTAAAAAGTGTAAGGGTGGACAATCAAGTGCTCTTGCATCTGCAACAACAAAAGCCCCACCAAAGATAGTCACCAGATATATCACCACTACTATTGAGCAAACCAAATGGGTCATTGAAACCATCTGTGCAGACACAGAGACCATACCATCCCAATCCGCCGTCACAACTGGCCCACCTGCAACGGCCACAGCCACTATGACAGTCTGCGAAGACAAAGTACACACCTACACCAACGAAGCCGGCGAGCTAACCACCTCCAACTTCATCTGTCCACCCTCAATTTCCACCGCCCTGAACTTCCCCTCCACCTCCACCATCATCTCACCCATTGCCCAATCCACCGCCCCAGCATCCTCCTCCTCCTCGGCCGTCCCCATTCTCACCACCTCCATTTTTACCTCGCTTCCTCCCAACCAGATCTGCACGCCTACCACGATTACCTACTTTGACCCGGATATTGATTGTAGCAGAGTCGCAATTTATGGGTGCGCTACGACCGGACCGGAACCTACTAGTGCACCTAGTTCGTGTGTTCCTGGTGAGTTTGTGAGTACTAGGGATGATGGTGTTGTTACTACTAAGACGGTTGTTTGTGATGGACTCTCTACTGCTCCTGCCTCGTCTTTGTCTGTGCCAGTTACTTCTACTTTGACTTCATCTTCAGCCGTTTCTACTTCATCACCTGCGGTTTCTTCCCTTACTTGCTCTAATGGTGAAATGAGCTCTACTGTTGTAAGTGGATCAACCTCTTACTTCTGCGGCGCTCCTTCTACTGCCTCTGTCAGCTCTTCTGGCCCAGCTTCCAGTGCTCCTGTTTCCACTGCTTCTACAACTTCTTCTATCATCTGCTCTGGTGGTGAAATGAGCTCTACAATTGTAAGTGGATCCACCTCCTACTTTTGCGGTGCCTCTTCTACTGCCCCTGTTTCCAGTGCTCCTGTTTCTAGTGTTCCTGAAACTTCTTCCGTCATCTGCCCTAGTGGTGTAATGAGTTCTACAATTGTAAGTGGGGCCACTTCTTACTTCTGTGGTGCCTCTTCTACTGCTCCTGCCACCTCATCTGCTCCATCCTCTAGCGGTTCTGTAACTTCTCTTATCTGCTCTAACGGTGAAATGAGTTCTACCATTGTAAGTGGATCAACCTCCTACTTCTGCGGTGCCTCTTCTACTGCCCCTGTCAGCTCTTCTGGCCCAGCTCCCAGTGCTTCTACAACTTCTCTTATCTGCTCTGTTGGTGAAATGAGCTCTACAATTGTAAGTGGATCAACCTCCTACTTCTGTGGTGCCTCCTCTACTGCTCCCGCAACCCCATCTGCTCCTGTTTCCAGTGCTCCTGTTTCTAGTGTTTCTGGAACTTCCTCCATCATTTGTTCTAACGGCGAAATGAGTTCTACAATCGTAAGTGGATCAACCTCCTACTTCTGTGGTGCTTCTTCTACTGCTCCCGCCACCTCATCTGCTCCTGTTTCTAGTGCTTCTGCAACTTCTTCCATCATCTGCTCTGGTGGTGAAATGAGTTCTACCACTATAAGTGGTTCCACCTCCTACTTCTGTGGTGCTACCTCATCTGCTCCTGTTTCCAGTGCTCCAGTTTCCAGTGCTTCTACAACTTCTTCCATCATCTGTTCTAACGGTGAAATGAGCTCTACAATTGTAAGTGGTTCTACCTCTTATTTCTGCGGTGCTTCTTCTACTGCTCCTGCCAGCTCCTTTTCCACCCCCACTTCCATCCTTGCTTCCGCTCGTACTCTATCATCATCATCTTCCGCCTCGCAAATCTCTGAAGTTTCCACCACTTCTTCTTCCTCATCTTCCGCTCCCATCATTTCAGCAGCATCTTCTGGTGTTTTCACAATTTCCTCTGCTCCTTCCTCAGTATACACTGTTCCCATTGAATCCAACATCGTCAGCTCTATCCCAATAAACTCGAGCATGCCTCACTCTTGTTTCCACGGCACCAAGACCTTTGTTCGCTCAGATGGTATTACTGAAGTTGACATCTACTGTCCTACTGGTTCAGCCTCATCCGCTATTTCCACTTCTAGTTTGTCTGCTATTGCTTCCACTTCTGAATCATCTGGATCTGTAGTTTCTACTTCTGCCTCTTCAGCGTCTGCTCCTGCCAGCGCCACTTCTTCTGGAAAGTCATCCGCTTCTGTAACATCTGGAATTGTTTCTTCTGTTCCCATCTCTTCTGTTGGAGTTTCTTCTGGATCTGCTTCCTCTGCTGTGACTTCCCCCGCAGTTTCTTCTGCCGCCACCTCTTTCGCCAGCGCTTCTTCAGCTCCTGCTTTGTCCTCTTCTGCCTCTTTTGCTTCTGTCTCATCAGCCATCGCCTCATCAGCTGTGGTATCCACCGAGTCAGCTGCCTCCATTGTGACTTCTGGTGTTGCCTCCTTGTCTTCTACCGCTCCAGTTGCTTCAGCCACCACTTCAGCGCCCCTTTCTTGCTCAGGTAAAATCACTTCAACTGTTAACTCCGCTGGATCTACTTCGTACTTCTGCGAATCAACCTCTTCATATGAATCTGCTGTTACTTCCAGTGCTGTCTCTTCGGTACCTTCCTCTTCAATTTTAACTTCGGCTGTTACATCTTCTTTCGGATGTCCTTCTGGTGTGATGAGTTCTACTATTGATGTCCGCAACTCTACTTCGTACTTCTGTGGACCTTCATCAGTTCCTTCTGCTAGCGTTCCTGTTGTCTCATCATCTGCTTCTGTTCCGTCTACTATTTCTGCTCCTATTGAGAGCAACGTTGTCTCAACCGATGATCATGTCTCTAGTACTCCTGCAGTCTCATCATCTGTTCCTGTAGAAAGCAACGTTATCTCAACTGACGTTCCTGTCTCAAGTGCTCCTCATTCTTGTTTCCATGGCACCAAGACTTCTACTAGATCCGATGGAGTTCCTATTATTGACATTTACTGCCCTGTCCCCTCTTCTGAAGTTGGTTCATCAACTGGCTCCGTCGTTGCTTCTACCACTGTCACTGGCTCAGTTCCATCCGCATCGAGTACTGCCTCTATTATCAGCACTGCTTCCACTCCTATCTGTGACGGCGAGATAACAACCTCTGTGAACTCTGCTGGAACTACTAGCTACTACTGCGTCGTTTCTACTACTGCCCCTGGTTCCTCTGCTCCATTGCAAAGTACCGTTGCTTCTACTTCTGCTGCTTCTTCATCTGCTCCTTCGCAAAGTACTGTTGCTTCTACTTCTGCTCCTTTGCAAAGTAACGTTGCCTCTACATCTACCCCTGCTGTCTCTTCATCTGCTCCTTCGCAAAGCAACAGTGCTCTTACTTCCAGCGTAGCTTCTTTGGTCTCCTCTTCAGGCTCTGAATCATCGACTCCTGCTTCAGCTTCATCAGCTTCTGCTACTTCAGTTTCTGCATCTCTGGTTTCCGAATCATCTGCTCCAGTGTCAATGTCTACTTCAGCCCCTGCTTTCTCAGAATCTTCATCTTCGGCTCCAGTTTTGGCATCCTCAACTTCAGTGTTCCCCTCTGTTCCTATTGAAAGCAAAGTTCTTTCCACACTTTCATGCTCAGGCACACCCACTTCTTCCGTTGACTCCACTGGATCCACTTCCTACTTCTGTACCAAATCCAGCTCTCTCACCTCCTCCGCTACCAGCAACTACTCTATCACCACAGTTGGCCCCTCTTCAGCTGCTTCTACTGCTCCCCTCAGCTCCCACTATGTCTCATCCTTCATTCCCATCTCTTCAAGTGCTCCTCACTCATGTTTCCACGGCACCAAGACCAAGTCTGCCTCTAACGGTATCATCATTGAGATCTATTGCCCCAAGCCTACTCCATCCTCTTCTCAAGTGTCTGCATCTAGTGCTGTAATTAGCGAATCTGGTTCTAGCACTTTCGGTTCTGTTGTTTCCGCATCTACAGGCGTTCCTGGTTCCAGTGCTCCTGCTAGCGAATACATCTCCAGTACCTCTATTGTTGAGTCTATTCCACATGCCTCGGTCACTGAATCTGTCTCTAGTGCGGCTACCACCGGATCCTTGTCTCTTTCCTCCGCATCGAGCAAGGTTGTTGTTTCGACAGTTACTCCTATCTCAAGTGTTCCTGTTTCTTGCGTGGCTGGAACTTCTAGCTTTATCAACTCTAATGGTATCACTGAGATTGATATTTACTGCCCTGGTCCTACTTCAACAATTTTCACTGCAGGTGTGTCATCGGTTCCCATCCAATCTCAAATAGTTTCATCTGTTTCAGGTATGTCAGTTTCTTTTAGCACGTTTACTTCAATTACTAATTCAGATAATTTAGCTCATACTTCAACTTCAAAAGGTGTTTCTTCCGTTATTGCTTCTTCTGGCTCGAGTGTTCCATCTTCTGTCATCACTTCTTTTGCTTCTCAAGATGTTTCAACTTCAGTTGCTTCGCATGTCTCTGAAGCTTCTTCATCCATCCCCAAAGCTGCTTCATCTGCTGTTCTCTCGTCTGCTTCGGAAGTTTCTTCATCTGCTGCTATCTCGTCCGGGATTGTTTCTTCAGCTACTAAAGTTGTTCCTTCTGCCACTGAAGGCATCTCTTCTCCTGCCGTTTCTTCAGTTACTGAAGTCGTTTCTTCTGCCACTGAGGTCATCACTAAGGACGTTTCATCATCTGCCGCAATCTCTTCTGGTGCATCTTCATTGTCTGTGCCAACCGGATCTGCTTCCAAACCTGTCAATGACAAGTCTACTGCTAGCCACCCTGGTGCTACCTTAACTTCCATTATTGGCAGCCTTACTTCAGACAGCCTAATTGTTTCTAGTACTCCTGTATCTAGTCCCATTTTCTCTACTATTACTCCTATCTCTAGTGTTCCTACTGAATGTTTCCATGGTACTAAGACTATTGTTAGATCTGATGGTATTACTGAAGTCGATATCTACTGCCCTGGTCCTACCACCACCCCTTCTGAACCTACAGAGCCTACTCCCGAACCCGCAGTTGAAACAACTACCTCTGCCGCCACAAGCTACCACTCTACAATTACACCCATCTCTAGTGTTCCTTCCACTTGTTTCCACGGTACTAAGACAGT
Organism: Geotrichum australiense; assembly: GCA_030563945.1. Taxonomy (NCBI): domain Eukaryota; kingdom Fungi; phylum Ascomycota; class Dipodascomycetes; order Dipodascales; family Dipodascaceae; genus Geotrichum; species Geotrichum australiense. The sequence goes on along the minus strand of JAJMKR010000012.1, from coordinate 164,999 downwards.
CGTCAAATCTGGTGTTACTGAGGTTGACGTTTACTGCCCTATTGTAGCTCCTCCAGCTCTTCCCGACACCGAAGAACCTACCACCGACGTCAAAGTCCCACCTAAGTCTACCATTACTTCAGTCACCACCATCGTCATCACCAGAACTTCCGGTGTTCCTGTTACAAATGTTCCCACCGACTGTGTTCCCGGTGGTGAACATGTTACCAAGGCCAACGGAGAAGTTGAAGTTAACGCCGTTTGCTCCTATACCTCCACTATTCTTGTCACTAGTACAACTGCTTCCACCACTTTTGTGTCTGTACCTACTGATGAACCTGTTACTACTATCCCCGGGCTTCCGGTTGGACCTTCAGAGAGTGTACCTCCTTTGGAACAATCCAACAATGCCTCGGGCATCAAAGTAAGCTGTGGAGTTATGGTTGCAGCATTGGCATTTTCTTTCATCATGTTTTAGGCTGGATATAAGATAGACATATCTTGCACTATACCATTTATTTATACATAAAAATGTTTTATTTCTTTTCTCTAGCACATATACTTTTAATTAATTAATTAATATTATTATTTTCATCTTATATTTGGAGTTGTTTTTGTGCACTGTGTTGTTCAGTAGTGTGTAGGAAATACCTTTAGCGTGAGGTCTGAAGTGAGGATATGAGGTTCTCAGCCTCACGATGAGATTTTCAAACACCATAGTGAACAAGATTTCCATGTGAAGTTTGTCAACTTTTTTTTTTCTTTTTTCAAAAATTTCACTTTTTTCATTTCACAAAAGCTTAAAGTGGCAGTCGAGATCAAATTCTGTCAAACCACTCGGATCAGATTCAAAATTCAAAACTATGCCATTCCCCAAACTAAAAGACCAACCCTCTTACGAAGAACTACTTCCTTACATCACACCACAAAGCACAGTCAAAAACTTTTCTTCCACAGTTGTCACCGAATCAGCACTAAACACTTTTACCCAAGATGATCTCAAGACATACCTAAATTCTATTATTCGCAACCCGCTAACTTGGCTTTCCGAAGACGACCGGGACCAAGTACTTGATCTTGCAGCTAAAAAGTTGTCACAGGTATATGGGTTTGGATCTGTTGGATCTAGGGAGATGGACCTGGGTGGAGGTGTGGTTATAGTTTTGACGGAACCTGGTGTGACTGAGGACTCGCTGGGGCTGAAAACATGGGGATCTGCCGAAGTTTTAGGCAGAAGGATTGTCAGAGATCCATCTATACTTGAACTGAATACTGGAAATCAAAGCGAAAAGGTTTTGGAGTTGGGCTCGGGGACTGGATTGGTAGGATTGGTTGTTGCAAGGTACAGGCCGGTGATTTTGACTGATTTGGCTGAAGTGTTGGATAACTTGAAAGTAAACGTTGAAAAAAATAAACCTGTGCATGAAACGGTAGTTGAAGAATTGGATTGGAGGGAACCTGAAAAAAGCAGTTTGCATGGACAAAAATTTAGTCTATTAGTTGTGTCGGATCCCATCTACGATATGGAGCACTCAGAAATCCTACCTGGAGTTATCAAAATGTACTTGAAAAAAGGTGGAAAACTGATACTGCAACTACCATTAAGACGACGATTCGAGAACATAAGAGAAGCGTTTTGGAACAACATGAGAAAACTTGGTCTTGAAAGGGTAGACCAAGTACTAGAAAAGGATCATGATGACTTTGGTCCAATGGACTACTCTTTTGAAATTTGGAAAAACTGATACAATAATGACATTAAAACATGATAGAAGTATTCATAATAAAAAGCTTAGAGATAAAATAATGATGACAATGATGATTTACATATACAAGAAAATAAAAACGAGATTAGGCACTTGCTCCAGGACCTCCACCAGGAGCCTGTTGTCTTTTCTTCTTAGGCTTATCCTCCACAACTTCGACCTTAACTTCGCTCAATCCCTTTTCCTCCTTCAACTCCAGAATATACTCTTCAACTTCATCCGCAACTTCTCCCTGAATAATAATTTCATCCTTTCCCTCCACGTTCTTCGTCACACTCGCACCGGTCGCAAACCTACTTGCAAATGTCTTACTCAATTTCTTCAAGTCAATTTCAAACACCTCCAAGCCCTGAATCGCAACGACATGCTTCCTCTTCGACCGGTCTATTTTCTTGATAATCACTTTTGACGACAGCTTCTTTTGCAGTAGGCGCGCGGCTTTGGCCTCTTCCTTCTGGCGCTTGCGGTCAAGCTCGGTCTGCTTTTCGAGGGACAGCGAGGAGAGAGTGTCGGCAAGCGAACTGTTCTCGTATAGCTCGGCGTACAGCGAGGGCGAGGCGGTCTCGAGCCATTCACGGCATTTGGGAGCGAGCGGACCGAACTCGCAGTACTCGGGTGGGAATGTACATATTTGACAGTAGAGTACGGATAGTGGCTCGGACATTTTTCTTTGGTGAGTATGTGTGTAAGGTGGGTGAATCAATCGCTGCGTTGGGATTGTGCGTGTGTATTTGGGTAGTAGAACAAACAAAACGCTGAAGATGTGCTCTGCGCCTGTCGTTCTGCTGGGGTGAATTTGTGGGATTTTTTAGGGAAAGGAACTTTTCAGCTTTTTTCTATGCCCTAAACCCTAATTTACCCTGAACTGTAAAATCATCGCATAGATTTGGGACATTTTTCATTGAGTTTTTCTCTTTCTTCTTCTTCTTTTCCTTTAGTCATCAACGATCAAATTGGTATGTCTATATTCTTGAATTAGTTCTTAGTACTGGGAAACTTTTTGAAAGTTGAAATTTTGTTTAGGGAACGGAAAATGATGCTTAAAACTATATATTTGCTACTTCAGAGGGTGCTCGCCAGCATCATATGAGACAATTAACACCTTAGTTATTCTGATTTCTGTTCTTTACTATTCAAAAAGTTTCATTATTAGTACGAAATTGAGAGAGAACTTTATCCGCTAACATTTATTTTCTAGATATCATTGTTTATGGATAAACATGGATCAAGAGCTCGGCGTGTAGTCATTGATTGAAATGGCATTTTATAGAATAGGTATACTAATAAATATATCAATGAAGTATTACATCTCACGGTGTCTGAATTGAAATTGAGCCTTATAAGCTCTTGTAGTAGTTTTACACGTCGTTTTATTTTATTAAAAAATAGCTCGTATATCAGCGCTAAGAAGCCCATTCTACTTGGAGCCTACTTCTCCTATCGAGTTTTATGGCTTGTTTACCAGTAAACAATATAACCCATAACATAGTGTGTTTGGTCCATGACCCGAATAACTTTACATACCGGTACTTAATATAATAGTTATTCACAAATCCCATTGATAACAATGGACTTTTATCCCTACTATTCCAATATATCTAATCAAGGTGATACTCCAACCTCGTTCGCGCTGTATTGCAATAACAAACACTTGCTAAAGTCTGATCACCGTTCAGTTTGCCAGTCGTCGTTGTGGTATAATCAAAGCTCATTGTTCACGATATTTAGCATGGTTCATGATACATCGAGCAACTGTAAGTAAACCAAAAATAAAAAAGTAACATTGAGCAATAATAACAATAATAAAATAGCATCAAATTTGTGAATACAAAGATCTATAACCTCCACGACACCTTTATTCATCATCATCGTCGTCATCCATAATCCTTCTCTTCCTTCTTCTCGAATGTCCCTCTTCTTCCTCTTCCTCTTCTTCATCAGTAAACTGTGCCTCCCCTTCATCATCCTCCTCCGCATCTCCTTCCTCTTCCTCTTCCTCCTCGTCATCATCTTTTCTCCTATACCTATCAGCCCCCTTTCGTTTCAGATCCTTCAACCGTTTAGCACCATCCTCTTCGTCATCTTCATCCTCATCATCTTCCACGACAAAATCATCTTCTTCGTATTCGTCTCTATCCCTGGGCGCCCTTTCGTACGCGTCAGATCCGCCTCGGGAACCTCCTCTGGCACCTCCTGACCCAGCCCCACCGCCGTAGTCGTACCTGTCTTCCAAGTTGCGTTTTTTCATCTCGAGTTTCTTTCGGGCCTTGGACGACATTTCCTCTGCCTTTTCGGCTTCTCGTTTTAGCTTCTCGGGATCGTCCGTGGTGGCCACGCTGCCCACTGTCGTGTTACGCTCTTCCTCCTGCGAATACAGATCCATTCGAAGAAGCTTGTGTGTTTTTGAATGTGTTGATGCTGGCACGAATGACATTGATTTATCTAGAACCTTGCTCGTCTGTAGAACTTCTTGGGCCGGATGCGACAGGGCCAAAAAGACATCGGGATTGGGCTTTTCAATTATATCAAACATCTCGTCACCGAGCTGGAATGACAGAGACCCATCAGACCACCGGATATACCGCGCGTTCGACTCCTTAATCATCTGCCCACTGCTATCTCTGCTGAACTTCCATCGGATCGTGTTCATGTTTTTCAGATTTTGGAACTGCGATCGTTGAATATTTGATGTGCGGGACGTCTCTGCATTCTGAAGGAAATCAGATGAATTGAAAATGTGTGGATCGATGTTTAAAAAGTTGGGCAGCTTGACAAAATATGAAGTCTGTGAAGCGCTACTTGAAGATGGAGGGTACCGGGGTATGACAATCTCAGCTTCCCTTTGTTCGTATTCCTCTTCTTCTTCATCATCCTCTTCGTTGTCTCTATCGACATCTTCATTGTCGTCATCACGATCGCCGTCTTCATTATTACTATCTTCGTTATTATCATCGTCGTTTTCATCTCCAAACAGTCCAACTTCATCAACTTCGTCATCTTGCTTTTCCTCATCTAAACTTTCATATTCGTTTTCATCAAACATTTTATCTAAAGGAGCAGCCTCCTCTTTTGCGAACGACTGGTCATTGTTTTCCAATTCCTCGTCTGAATCCTCTATAACTCTTTTCGATTTTGGTTCCGACATTTTAAGGGAATTGTTCAAGTAACTGAAGAACCGCAAACGAAGATATTCATCCATCAACAGAAAAGTAAACGCGAACTTCTTATTGTTTTGTGTGTACAAAGTTTACCCTACCGGTCTGAAATTTTTCATTTTCATCTCACGAAAAACACTGCGATCGGGGTTTAAAGTTTAAAACTATGTGAAGAAAGAAAAAGCGTCTTGACAGAATCTCCACAGGTCAAAATGCTTTCACTTCGAGCAAAAACATCTTCTTACAGCTCAATTCGTCACCGATATATGACATAAACAATATTTTTGATATTCTGTACAGATTCTACGCAACACATATATACAACAACTTTTCCAGCCAGTTAAAACAATACTCCCCCCACCATCTAGTACCAGGGCACAGGTTTCTTTGCTCTTTTCTCCATTCTTCTCCTGTATTTGGCACCCTTAGCCTTCAACAACACTTCATCAGCCTTAGCCAATGCTTCGCTAATCTCCTTCTCTCTATCTTCCTTGTTTCTTTCCTTAATAGAGTACTTGAATCTGAGGGTACCTCTCATCGGTGTCTTCTCCGCATACTTCTTTTCGTAGAACTTCTTGTTATTGGCAAGTGGTGGCATCAAGTGGTCAATACCATATCTGTATGCAGCTTTGAACAAATCACTCTGGCGACGAAGAGAGTAGACAGGATCGTAAGTTCTGTTTGTAAGGGGATTCTTGTTAGCCAAGAAGGGGTTCGCATCCGGCGCATCAATAGTAGTTGGTTTATTGCTGTAGGTGCGGAACGGCGCCGGAGGATATTTCTGGAAAAAGTCGGCCAAAGGCTTGGGCAGCTGTGCGAAGTACGAACTGGCTTTGGGATCCACTGCTGGAGTTGCAGTTTCACTAGTCTGGGTGGTAGTGGCTGATTTGAGCGCGGTTTCGGCACGTTCAATCAACACGTGGGCCCGGATTCGCTCACGGAGTCGAGGCGCCGAGGGCTTGACAGTAGCCTCGACGACATGTAAAAGTCGGCTGGTAGGGCGCATTGCTTAGAAGATGAGAAAGGTCGCGAGGCGAATGAAATGAAGGGAGTAAGAGCCAATTAGCGTGATGTTAGTAGTAGCACTATGATAAAATTTTTGAGATGGTATGGGTTGGGGTTGAGTAGTTCGAGTGAAACTTATGAAATGGCTTTTAGACTTTGTGTTTTAAAGCCAAGGCTATAACATGCACTTTGTTTTTTTAAAAGCTTAACACTTAATGTTTAGCACAAATTTTATCTGCAGTACTAATTACTAACCCGTTTGGTTAGGAATGACAGTCGAGCTTAGGCTTTCTGCATCAGTGAAGTTTAAGCCGTACTGGCAGAACTTACTACAGTACACAATTTCCAGTTTATTTATGAGCTTCATAGATACCAGACTATCAAAATGGATTCAATGAATAAATGATAATTCAGTTCATAAATTAGAAAGATAAATAAATAAAATAGCGATAGAGTGCACTAATTCTGGTTACATAAAGAGAACATGAAAGAAAAAATAAATAAATAAATAAAAATGATAGTGAATTGTTCATATCCATAATCCAAATAAAGCAAGAAACAAACAAATAAACAAACAAACAAAATAAACAAACTCCGCCTTTGGTATGATAAGCCCAATAGCTATTCAAGTAATTTTGTTTGTGGGTTTTCAATGTCGGAAGCGTACTTGTTAGTAAACTTGGGAAATTGTTTCCAAGTACTTTTGTACGACCAAGGATGAATATTTGTACCCCGAGACCGAGTATTTCTTGAAGATTTCTCGATGCCCTTTCGGTTCCTTACACAGTTCCAGCACCCTCTGTGCCGCTGGCCGAAGCATATTCTCAGTGTACCCTGAAAAGTACGTATGCGCAATCGTCCACCCATCCCATCCAAGTATACTCCCGGCCAGGTAATGTGCCGTCGCTGCAATCCACGACGCCGGTGTGCCAACAAACATTTCATCCATAAGCGTAATTTCCATTAGGTACTTGGCCAGTGTGCGGATGTCCGAAGCGTAGAAATCAGCCTGTGACGTGTTTCGCAGAAACGAAAGCGGCCCTGGGTAGCCCAGGTTGAACGAAAGTCGGTCAAGAATGAAACGCTCTGCTGCGAGAATCTCTTCAATTGTGTATTCGTTGTTGCATAGCGATTGCAGTTCGTGCACAGTGGGTGCGGTGATTTCTTCGTATTTTGAAGCTAAGAATAAACAAACTAACCCTACAAGCGCTAATTTGTCGTCAGTGACCGGCTGGATTGTCAGAAATCGATCGACAATGTTTACTGTTAAAAATAGTGTTTCCTGCAGAAACTGGCAGTGTGTATGAAGTCGGACGATCCAGCCTACTAGATCACGTCTAATTGACCAGGTCAGGTTTGGCTGTGACAACATGTATTTTGGTGATGGGAGGTATTGTGGTTCTAGGGATCTGAAGTAGGCAAACACATCGTCGACATATTCTTCTACCAGCATTGGGTCGGATTCGTTTTCTGCACGGATTTCAGCAAAAATCCCCACGTTTAGCTGGTAGTGAGCCTCCGATTTCCTAAACTCGTCAATGTCTTCTTGCGTCCACACAGGGTGTACTGAGCATATAGGTTCTGTAAGTGAGAGTGATTCCAGTGTGAGCGATTGGGTGTTTGGGGTGTTTGAGTGCTGGACTGGAGCCATATGAAGCGGTTTGTGTGCCGGTTGTGATCGGGTATTTGTGATTGTACTTAGTGCATGCCGCTCAGACAACTTTGGATGATTCTGCGTGTGCTGCTTGGATATGCTTTTGGATGGAGGAATAAATGAGTTTTCATTTTGGAGAAATGATTTGTGCGATGATATCTAATGTCAACGACGATTAGTTAGGTTAATGAGGTAGACAAAGGACAGATATTCACTATACATACATGATCCATTCTTTCCTGTTATTGTTCTATTTTCTATTTTTTATTTTTTTTTTCTCTCCGACCAGCCCAAGCTTGTGACGAGTATACCTGGTGCTGAAAAAGTCCTTATCGCAGTGTCCTGAAATGATTCCTATCTTTTGCGTCGAAGCCAAAAAAAATCGAAAATATCGAATCACCAGAGCTTTTGTTAATGCCTTATTCCTTCAACAAGTATATATAAATCTGAAAATCGAGTTCTGTGAATATATAAAAAACAACTAGAGAGCTAGAAATAAAAGAATCTCTAAATCCAAATCCCAAAAATAAAAATTATTTTAAGTTGCAGGAGCAAAACATGACAAAGAAGTCCCCGATACTTTTGTTTATTTCCTATGTTTACATATTTCCTTTTTTAGTGTTTAGATCTGTTTTGGGCAAGATATAACCACTCGTAACCTTACAAGCTAACCGTTGGTTAACTAAACTGTGCATGAGCAGCCTGCTTTCAGCTGAAGCAATGCGCGAACCGTTGGAATAGGAAACCATCTAAGCTTAGCTACAAACGCTGCATACAAAGTTGAGATGTTCCTAGCGTAGCCCAGTATTCTTCGAGATGTTGACATTGTAGTCAGTGTAGACTCTCAACTCTAACATAATATCAAAATCTCATTGAGTATATACAGTTATATCACAGAAATGTCTAGCTGGCGTGGTCGTGAGGTATTGGTTGCTGGTGTTACCAAGCAACAATCCACCTTATTTATTTTACTTGATAGACCTGATGTTTCAAAAATTTGGTCTCACAAGTATAATAACAAACATAGAAAGTCAGTGAAGCTGTACTGCAAGTACAACATCAGGTTTGGCTAGACAACATCAGGTTTGGCTAGACAACATCCTTCTTCTTTTCCTTGGTAACCAGTCCGTTCTCCAAAACATCGATAATATCATCCAGTCTATTGTCAAGTGTTAGTAATATTATCTCCGCTTCTGTTTTATTCACATATCAGTCAAATTTCTACCATGAATAATCTTACCTTTCAACAACAGCGTCAGTTTCAGCAGCTTCTACCAAATGGCCGTTAACATCAGATCGAACTAAAATGGTTCCAGATCCGGCTCTGAATCCTGCCGTCATGTCATCAATTGAGTCTCCGACCATTATGACGTTCTCTGGTTCAACACCCTACAACCAATTCAAAACTCGGTTAGAATATCTCATTCCATTCTTCAGATGCAAACGATACTCACCCAAGATTCAACAATTTTGAAAATCCCGGCAGGGCTCGGTTTGGGAGGCTTGAATTCCCGAGTGATAATCTAAGAACATGCGTTAGGGCTTAACGAATCACCATGACAAATTCTACAACTGACATGGAACATACCGGCTCAAATTGGTGAGAGTGAAGGAATGTTTTCATCAAATGATCAACAGGAATCTATCAATGTGGGTTAGTTTGGTCATCATCACAAATATAAAAATCGCATCTCACAACTCACCGGAAAATTTCTCGTCAAGATGGCTTTTGGAATATTAGCATTTTGAATGTACTATTCGACATTTTTGTTAGCATGAAATAACTAACTCTATTCTCTCCGTGATCGACTTACATCCATCAGCTTGATCAATCCTGTCGAAACCAGTTAGTGGGTATACTCAGTTGAAAAATTTACACAATTCGGCTGATTTGGCTCAGAAACTTACCTGGTTGTGCTTCCATTTGCACCATTGCCTCTCGCTCAATGACTTGCAACTTAAGCTGAGCTTCCTCCTGCTCCTTCTCAGGTAGCCCGTGAACATAGTCCAACAAATCGATAGAGTTATCAATTCCCAGCGATTCCCTCATTCTTTCTATATAATGTCAGTTTACGCTCTTTTCAAGAGCCGATGCCAAACTTACTAAACATCCAAGTCTATACATATGACAAATTAGCAAAACGAAGAATAAGAGGTGAGTAGGCGGCTTAGGGAGTCTTACTTGTGGTTTGCATAATGTTCCGTCCATATCGAATATGACCCCTTTGATAGGAACATCTGTTGCTAGTTTGGGTGAGAGTATAAGACGTCTGGCACACATGGTTTCGAAGGTTTATGCTACTGTATAGATAGTGTAGGTCAATCAAAGAGTAAAGCTGTCGTTGGCTTATCTCACTATTTATTCTATTGCAATTCGTAAAGTGCAAGTGAGTAATTTTAGCGCTGATAAAGCCAGTCTGACTCAGTAATACCTTGGAGGACTTGAAATTTGGGCTTTGCACTAAAGTATATAGCATATCAGTCGGAAGTTTCTACCTGCGCTAGAGTAGCTTCTTTCAGATCATGATCGTCAACAACTAATTTACTGTATGAATAACAACACCTTCAAACTCGCTTATAATTCATAATGGTTATTGTGGAAAACTTCTTGAATGCATTATTACAATACTATTATTGATCTGTCTATTTCACTTACATAAATTCATTCAACCCAAACTCATTCATAAACTCATCCAACCCCTGTTCCCATTCCTTCTTAGTTTCACCCAATATCACCGGCGCATCACTTCTCAGCCCTTCAACCTCCCTAACCTTCCATATACAATCCAAAAACACCCCGGCAGTTTTTCTCGACCTTATCCTGACCTCTAGCGCCCTATCTCCGCCGCTCACAATAGACCCAGCACCTCCACCCGGTTTCCCAAACTCCTCGTAGAACTGCCACACCTGCGTCATAATCTCTGATGCACGATACATTAGGTCATGCGGGAGCACGGAGCCTTGAAGGATTAGCGCCTGTGCACGTTCGAAATAATTTGTGAGAGCAGGGAGGTACGGACGTAGCGACTTGCAGTGGTGAAGACGACAGAGCACGAAAGAGGTTTGCCACAGGGTCTGGAGGTGCAGTGAGGGGAGATAGGCTGCTTCAAGCGTGGTTTCGGCGTGGTGAATTAGCGTCATGCTTGTAGTGTAGAGGTTCAGAAATAGTTTCTGGAGCGTGAAATCAGTATATTTTGCATTCGGTAGTAGAAATGTGTATGTTAGCAAGCGAACCTTTGCACTCAGTAATGTGAAATAAATAATTGGAGAAATTGGGGACGTTTCCAACAGGCTCTCCAAATCGTCCAACTTCCTTTTCAAGATCTGTATGAGCTGAACAGAGATCTCTATTTTCAGAGTATTGGCAACTTCCGCCTCAAACTTCAAGATATCCGATAACGCACCCCATTCTCCATCACTGTCTTTGACCATCTCAAACCTTGCTGGCGAAGGGTATCCCAAAACCGCAGCAACCGACATGGCTGCAATATTGACAGCAGACCAGGTACGGTTCATGGTCTCGATGCTGACGCGCTGTGATGGTTCGGATTGCTGCTTTATGCGGCCAAAGTCTCGAGAGTACCTCGGGCAGTGCAGCCCGATGCGAATCGCGCTGTACATGGCGTGTCCTACCATTCCCCAGGCACTTTCACTGACCAGCGAAGATGTCAGTGGCGGCCAGTATGCGTTAAGGATAAATGCTTGGACTGTCCAAACTGTAGGTTGTGCAGGGACTTGGACGAGTAGCGTTCGCAGACACTCAGAAAGCATTCGGTAGAGATCGGGTTCTCTTCTGGCTGCGATGGTCATGATGGTCCAGAATAGAGTCGGACTATTATGGTGCACTTTAGTCGGTCCAATCTCAACATCCACGATAGGAAAGTATCTATGATACGAATTGACATAAACCTCAAACAAAGCATTAACTTTCTCAACTTCAACTCTGACCGTTCCCACTTTGAAACTCTCATCAGCTCTATCCCACTTTTTCTTTTTCGGTGCTTCCAATCTCGGGCCCTTTGGCGGTCTAAATTCCGAACACGGCAGCGCTGTTTCCTTCCCCATCAAGATCTCGATCTCTCTCTCCACCTCGACCATCCGCTTCCGTTTAAATGTTCTTTTAAAGTCCGGGACAAGAAGACATGTGAGATTTTTTTTCGTGCACCGAGAGCAGGGCTGCGTATCGGTGGCGTCGCATTTCACTTTCTGTTGTCGGCACTCCTGGCATGCAATGCGTTTGGACCGTGATTGCGAGGGCGTTGAGGGTGTGCTTGGATGTGACCCGGGTGTTGACGTCGCACTGGTGCTTGCAGGTAATGTCATTTTTAGAATGGGAAGTTTGGAAATTTCAGATTGGGAGATGGAATTTTGTCCCCGTTGGAAAATTTAAGCTAGTGGGAAAACAAACGAAACATTATGGCAGACCCTGAAGTCGCGGATACTTTATCACGTTGAATACAAAAAATACATTCCCATGTAGTTATATTAAGATCTCGTAGTATATAGCAGTTGTTTAAGGTATTTTTTAGATGAATTAACGGCTGTTATGAGACAGACATGCAAAACGAATTTATGCTCAATCCTTCCAAGATGGCTCAATCGTTCTACAAATGTCTATATAATCTCCCAGCCTCGTGTCCTCTCTAGTATTTGTCCCGTTCCAGAATGCAACAAACTGGCTATCTTTCAGCTTGCAACTACCCTTAGATCTTTCAAAGTACCACTTATTCACTGGATTGTTCTTCCTCGACCTCCAAATAAGCTCTTCAGGGAACAGTTCCATAGTCATGGTTTTGAATATAATATCGGCGACACCTGGCGATCCTTGGGAAGCACTTCTGACAGCGATTTTATCGAGATATGCAATTTTAGAACTTCCTTGAGGCTGTGAAGTTGCTTGGGTGATGAGGTCAAGCTCACTCATAATTCTAGATTCTTTTTCAAAGGGTGGTTTCTCCCATGTTATTATTGCTGCACCTTCATAGTCCCCAGCAATAATGAGGCCTGCCACCTTACCATTGATTCTTCTCATGTAATGTTCCACATCCAGCTTTCTTCCAAACGAATCCTCAATCAAGTCCCATAGTCTTCCCAACTCTAATCCTTCCAATTTTGTAATATCAATACCCAACCCTCTTTTACTCTGATATTTCAATACTGGCATACCCTTTTTGACAATAGTGGTTTCCACGCGGGGTGTTTTTTTCAGTTCTACAGGAAGCGATGGTGACACAATCGGCCTGTCTGTAAGTACATTGTAAATAATTGGGTTCTTACTAGCTGAGTTTAGAGCAGCACAGTATGGAGTAGTGATAAGTCCCGTTGCTCCGCTTGTCAGCGCACGATTGAGTGTACGGAGGTTGTCTAATTGAATTTCTCGCTCAGTTGGGTTGATGAATGGCAAATGGAGTTCAGCGGTTATTTCTTGTAGTTCTTGGACAAGGTTGATGAAAACATGCGAACCGCGTTTGCGTTCAATTGAAGGGATACCACCAAGGGGGTCAATGAATATGACCTTTTCAATACTCATATATGGTCGTTTATTCAGTTCCTCCGAAAGATATACAACAGCGTCGTCAGCTTTAATCAGTTTTTCTACGCCCGTTGTGTGGTCATAAGCTAGAGGGACAACCACCGGAACAACACCGTTAGTTAATGGTAACATGATCAGGTTGGGAACCGAAAATGCTAAACCTTCTGAGTTAGTTTTGTCGATATCAAAAAGCCCCTCTACCGGCCTAGCTCTAACAGATCCATCGTTGGATGCGGTTTCTATCGCTGTAGCTAATGCAGCAGCTTTCCAGGTTATATCACGTTCATATGATCTGAACGGTTGATTGTCCAACCCCAGAAAATCGTTTCTTTTCTTCCCAGCGTCTACTACCACTATCGGACTAACTCCCAGTTTAATGAGCTTAACAATCATACTTCCCAACTTCAAAAAAGTTTCTGTGTCCACCGACTTCAGATCTCTCATTTTGATGATTGCAATTCGGAGTATATTTCCACGTAGTTTGTCTTTAAATGACAAGCTTTCGGGCTCATCTCTTTTGAATGCGGATGGCTGTGCAGGCTGCTTGAGTAGTGACTGAACGAACTCCCGACGCTCGTCAATTGCTTGAGCATCTCTTCCAGTCCAAGGGGTATATTTCGAGATGTAGTTTTTCGCTTCACGCTTAGTTGCTGTTGATCTGAGAACTGAAAGGATTAAATCTTTGGCATCGGACGTAGAATGCAGTTTCGATTGATGCCTTTTGAAGATTTTTGTAGAGTTTTTGCAGTGATTCCTTATCATCTTGAGGAAAACTACAGAACTCAAAGCGGGGTCTAGTGAGTTCGAGGTGTGTTAAGAGGAAGAGAAGAGTCATTATTTCAAGCTCGGCGAAGAAGATGAAATTTGACGAAGAAGGGTAGAGTTAAGTTCTATCTTTTCTGTGGAGTGAAAGTTAATTCAAGTCTTGCTTATAGCTCAATTTCTATGTTTTAAAAATACGGCTATCTCTTAAAAAATAACATCCAAGTTTTACAAAAGCTTTGAGTCTCATTTACCAGGTTTTATCTTTTTTTTCGCTTGCAATGAGCTCTAAGCTCTCAGATAGACCAGATTGTGCTGCTGACACAATAAATAAATTTCGTATTTTAAGCTCTGCCCCATATAGTAGAAACTCACGTGCCATCATATCTACGTACCAAACGCTGATCTTGTAAGAGCTCATACAAATTTTGGCTCGCATAGAACTTATCACACGCCAAGTGTGGCTTTGAAATGTGTGACAGTTACCCTGACTAGCTTTTGATCTACTGCTTATTTCCGTGATGGGAAGGATCACTGATTGTCTGTTGCATTAATTTATTCTGAGCAGTGCCAAAATAAAAAGCAATTTTTTAGGCTGTGTCAGCTTAGCTATACGATTTAGTTGCAGAAGTCCTAACCGTCTCATAAGAAAACACAAGGAAATCAAACGAAAGACTTTCAGGGAAAGGAAAGTTAAATCCTTCCTTCCTCCATCCACTTAACAGCTTCTTCAGTCTTTTTTGACAGAATAGAGGAGTTGAACGTCAAATATATACAACCTTGCTTAACAAAAATGCCTCCTCATTTGATACCCAGACAGTCAAATTCTAATGATAGTGGCGGCGGTGGAGGTAGTACAACGCCATCTCTGTTTTTCATTGCTCTTGGAATTGGTGTGGTTTTCATCAATTTGTGGCTTATCATCGGTATAAAATATTGCTGTCGACAAAGACGCCGGGCACAGTTTCTAGACGAGGAAGATCCCACGCACCCTGGAAGACTTGTTCTTTTGAACGTAGCTGGGAACGACCGTGAACGAAGGAGAAGAGAAAGAAAGGTTCTCAAAACTGAAGTCTTGAATAAAGAGTTCCCGATCGAAAAGTATCACAAGGACACGGGCGACGATGGCAACATTGCTAGTGATGCTAGTAACGAACCTAGGTCAGAAGTCAGCGAAGTTCGAAAGAGTAAGGAGATGGTGATGGTCAATACTATTCCAGAGTCAAAAGAGATGAACGTTACAGCTAGTAGTACGATAACTGAGGCCACTACAAACGATCATGACAATGCGACGGCGGTGGCTAATGAGGAAGAAGGCGAAATGTGTTCTATATGTCTTGAAATATTTCAAACAAACGATTTAATAAGGACGCTAACCTGTGGTCATAAATACCACGATCAGTGTATATTCAACTGGCTCACCAAACGAAAAGCGATTTGCCCGCTTTGCAAGATGGATTTCTACCACCTGAACAACCCAGAAGGCGACAACGAAGGCAACAGTGAACTTGGGCCTACTAGTTCGAATCCTGAGCACAACCACGTACATGACGGAGCTGATGTTTCAACCACAGCCGGAGCCGGGGACACAGTGAGTCGACTCGAACCCGCACAGATCCGACCTGAACGCAACGAACGTTTTTACCCGTGGGAAGTCTTTGTACGGGCACCACGGTCCGCTAACCCTCAGACGCAAAATCCTGAGCAGAACCAAACACAGCAGTCGATGGGAAGGAGGTTTATGAGGTATATGTTTACGACTCCGCCTGCGAGACAGCGAAGATCTAACATGTTCATGTTTCAAAACATGCAAATGCAAACGGGTGTTACTATTCAAAACCCGCAAACTGGCGTTCCCTTTTGATAGGCTATGATTTTTATTTTTGTTATTTTTTATCGTTATTATTCTTATTCTTTGTGTTCTTTTTTTATATGTCTGTGTATTAGTTTATATTATATGTTTGTCTAATTTTGCTTCGTGTGTGTTCCTATATCTTTATTCTACACGCGTTGAATATGATATTATCATGTACTATTGTTTGAATAGAAAGTGTTGCCAAATGCGCTGTGTTTGCGATACTCTGAAACCGTTCACCGGGCTTTGTTTCCAAGAGATTGCATGATATAACTTTCTTGCTTATTTGAATCTACTAAGAGTTCAACTATATATATAAATAACCAGTTTCGTTGACATACAGTATATATATACATCAATATTTATGCAAGCATTATAACGCTGTAAACAGATTCTTGCCATATCTGGTATTAATTGTGGAGAGAGAGAAATGGTTTGGCTATATTATTTTCATTCTGGCAGTTTGATGTCATATGTGCACTAGATTTTCAGTGTCCTTGAAAAAACCTGGTTACGGAATGTTGGATTTTTTATTATGATATTTAGACCAGTTAATAGAAAAAACAATGATCTCATATTCTATTTTTGTCAGTTCTCGGTTGTATCTAAAACAGCTTGAGAAATTTTTTGTCTGATTGATAAAATATAAATACTATTTTCAACAACCAAGATGGCATCCAATTGTTGGCCTAAAAACTAGTCTATATATTTTAGTCAATAAAGATTCAGTGTGTAGTGGTACAACTCGTAACACCGGACGTTCAACCAGGAGCACCTGACACAACAATGGAGAAAATCTTCACAATACTTTCACTATAGGTGGTTTTACTTGCACAAAAATGAAATGAGATAACTAACCTGAAAACTATCCGCCAAAAGTCTAGAAGTGGTAAGCAAATAAGGCTTCTTTTTGCAGGGAAAGAAACCTGCTTTCATGAAGGTAATTTGTATATTAATTTTTGTAGGCATATTTGGTTTTATAACATCTTTGTATATATGCAGACTTGTTTTTGCTGGTAAATTTATATAACTTGTGTGTTGTATCAACTTTAAACCAATTTGAAAAATGATCTTGAAAAATAAGTAAAAACTAAATAGCTGGTCTCTTTAAGCATATATATGAAAAACTTCAGATCCAGGAATGGCACAGTAATTATACGGTAGCGCAAGCCAGCTCGCTTTCATACGAGCTTCAACTGGTACATTTTGCCATAGTACCATGAATTAATGATAATTGATAGTAATTTTTGTTATCAGACAAACTGGATTCTACAGATAGACGTGATACGGCAAAGTTAATTAGATTTCTCTCAATATTAAGCTAGTAAACATACATAGATCATAGGGCATATTAACAAATTTGAACTGTAATAAAATGTCCTTTATTTCCTTCCGGATCTAAGAAGAATAGATCTGCTGATGGTAAGCAGCTGACTAGTTATGATCAACAACTGATGGGGTTTAGATATATTCTTTAGACACCAAGATTCTGGATATCTTGCTACTGATGTATCGATACTGTACTATACACATTCATTAGTATTGTTAGTTTCTTTAAATTCATTTTGTTGCACAAAACACAACATATTATCAACACTTTCTTTGGACTTAGCGTTGAGTTGGTATAGTGAAGTTTAGTTTCTGTCTTAAGCTGAATAGTTGCACTCAAACAGTCCTACTTTTTCTCAAAATACAGGAAAATTGACTAATTTAACAAAATCAATGTTCCAAGCAATCTAGTAGTTTGAATGGGTCAGTAATACCTGCTCAAAGACAACAATTTTTTTTCTTACAACTCCTTTACACGAACTTTTTGTATTTGATGAAAATGGTTTCAGTAACAATCATCTTATTTATGATTGTACATTTCTGAATTGATCATCAAAATTGGAGGTAGCTAGTTAATGGATAACATTTATTTTGGTTCAAAACGTTAAGGACAGAAAAGTTTATGACCAAATTGTTTGAAAGAATTTTCAAATATAGGCATAAAAAATTGATAGACAGATGCCCAGACAAAACAGAGTAGATTGGAAATTAGAAACTCCACAATCACTATCAAGTTTTGTGAAACGTATATAACTGGAGAACTATTCATTAATAATGAAAATATATCAACCGTATTGATTGTTGATTGCTAATTTAACAAACAAAATGAAACCATTCAATTAGCTTATTTATTTTAAATAATTAAGAAAATTTTCTTTAAAAAATAGACAAACTTGTACTTCCGTGATATATGAAATGAAACTAATTGAAGTATAGGAATGTCAAATATATTGTGCTTAGATCCGTTCAACTTCATCACCTACCAGTATGTGCTTAGATCCGTTCAACTTCACCACCTACCAGTATGTGCTTCAAATTTTCACAAGTGGAACTTAGGAACACAATATTTGCACAAGGGATAAGGGCCGCTCTGCAAAACTTACTTTATGTGTTCGTAGATGATATGAAGCACATTACCAAGTAATACAAAAACATTAAGACCGCCAACTAAAATGCAGGACTCTTAACCACCATCGAGAAAAAAGTTCTTATTGGATCATTCTTTAAGACTGCATCACGACAACTTTTATCTATTCAAAAAGTTAAGACAATAAGAAAATTTATGAATTTGAAGTTCTCCATGGTAGTTTGAAAGTGTTCAGAGTGTAAGGATAAACATGTTTTCAAATCAGAAGTTTTCATTCTATTACTTTGTACCAATAAGAATTCAAATCCATATATCAAACACTTTACGGCACATAGACAGACAATTTATAATTGGCCCAGTTAGTTATATACATAACATTTAAAAAAACCAAAATATATGAATGTTAAATAGATCAGCTAAGAAAACAAACCATTCGTCAACAGTTTTCAATCTTTTGTCGCAATCCAGTAGCGTAGTAATAAACGTGTTATAAAGCTTTTACTTTGCTACATTTACAACTAGAATTTTCTTGACAATTGCAAGGCTTGTGATAATTTAGGACCTTACTGAAATAGCTATTCTGATTCATCTAAGCTATCCGAACTTGTCTACAAATAAAAATTCTGACTTTGAGATTTTTTAGTGTCAATTATACATGGCAACTTCCTGCTCAAGCCTTGCTAGTTATATCACTTAGCGAGTCTTTCACGTCGATTAGCAGTTCCGAAGTCGCCGAGTTCTAGAAGCGATATTATGGGAAAAAACTGTGCTGTCATAAATTAGAATATTCTAAATACATCCTCATCCAGATTAAAAAAAGTATACAACCTGTCAACCTTCAAAACCTGTTTTTGCAGGACCATCCAATCCAAAATCTTGTTTATTGTTGATAGCATCCTGTGGTAGCACAGGTCGCTGATATAGCGACAAATTATCGTCCAAAATAACGTAACTTGTAAAGGCTGTTTTATCTTTGACATATTTCTGTGACTTGAGATAGAATCACGAACAACCAATGTCTTATGCCTATTGAACAAAAAGTGCAACAACTGTCAGAAAAAAAAAGCTGCGAGATGTTTTGCAAATTACTCAAATACACAGAAATGTCGTACATCAGAACTCAATGTGCACTCTATGTGTCCAATGCTTTACCAGAGATCATTAACGTAATATCATTGTACAGAACGTATAGTAGATATGCTGTGAAAATGTCAAATCATTTTGTATTTACTTATAAGAATAGTCATATCCTTTTCTGCTTCAAAACAAACTACCAAAATTGGCACATAAAATTTGTATGATGTGGAAGATAATAGTATTAAAACCACTTAAGCAATTTGTAATATCGGGTTTCTTGGAATCAGTGGACTTGTTCTGATGCTAACTGCACTATATTAAAGATTATACACGCCAAAATATCTATAGTTTCTTGAGGTACGACGAGTACTAGATAGTTCTACCATGCAAGCTATTAGAACACCAATTTATGATTGATAAGTATATCAAAGGTGCTTTATACCGTCTACTGTAGATATGCTTGTACATCAATCTTCATACAACAACAAGCTATTTTAGAAGGAATACACTCTCAAACGAGACCTAAAAGCTAAACCACGAATAAGCCCCGACAACTGTAGTTACAATTCTGAATATAACTGTTATTTTTTGCGATCTTCATAGAGGTAACTATAGTAGTAGAGATTGTTTTCATTTATATCATACAAACATTAGAAATGAAACTAATAAATGTCAATATTATATCATAAAACACCTGGGTTAGTGGTGATTTCTTAGTCTCTAGCATGTCAGTGGTATAACAAGGAATACTCAAGTTCTGCTTGTGGTCAGATATATTAGGCTCATGTCGTTCTGCAACAGTTGAGCTTGACATTTCAACGAACCGTGCAACTCCCATAGAAATTGTTCGCTCTCTTGAAGCATAATATTATGTTATTTGAGTAGAGAGCATCAAAAAAGTTCAGTTTACTTTGTAAACCTTCAAGATCAACCAAAATCCAACTTTTTGATATTTCAACTATTTAGTGTAACCCCCACCAAAGTTAAATAAAGATCCAACAATGCTAAAATCACAGAACATTGTCGCTTCAAAAATATTTTTATAAGTTACAAAATAAAGTGTCTCAAGAATACACATTTCAGTACTCTCCAAAATAAATACATCTTCTCAAATCAAAAAGAAGAAAATAAAAATAAAAATCCAAATTACTCAAACTTTCCTAAATATCCTTCATGGCTTTCGTTTTTCCTGCTCTTTCTCCAATACCATCCTCCTACAAGTCCCACAACACCCACAATTCCAACCCAATAATCAGTCACAAACTGCAGTGGTGAAGGGCCATAAATCTTTTTTACGACCAGATCTCCCAGCTTGAATTTCTGGTCCATTCCAATATTCTCAATTGTAGTTACAATAGTATTTTTGGAAACATCCAAGAGCTCTCCTCCAATGGAAGTATCCCAGAACAGACCTTTTTCTTCGTCGTTGATGATTACATGGCTGTCTTCGTGCGCAACTACATCTTCTCCGTATCTGGAAGCAATCCATTTGGCATTGGTAACCATGTTGATCCAAGCAACCGTAGCCTTACTTCCTGCTTCTTTCAGCTCTTGGGCAGCACCACGGAGCTCTTGAATTGCAGTTTTGAATTCGGGTTTTGCGTTGGGGTCCAAGAGTGCCAGAACAACAGGTCCGGATTTAAAAATACTGGCGGCGTTAATAGGTGTTATTTCAGGAATACTGATGTGCTCTGCTACCCAGGATTTCACAGCTGATATGTCGGAAAGTTCAGATGGGTAAAGGTATACTTGATCAGAAACATAAAACAGAGCAGGTAGAGTTTCAGCTCGCAATTGTGATTTCAATTTGGTAGAATTGGAGCGGTAGAGTTTCAGATCCAATGAAACCAGTTCTTTTGGAGGGTATTCATTCGAAAGGTAGAGATAGAAATCGTCAGAGCCAGATTGTAGTTCTTGAAATTGCTCGGAGGTAATTTGGCTGACTTCATCATCATCAGAAATGATTCCGTTAAGAACATCAATTCTTTTCTTAATGAACTTTTGTAAAGTTCTTTCCGCCTGAACACCTCTGAAACTCTCAAACTCTTTACCGTCCTTATACATAACAACAGTGGGGAACGCTTGGACACCCATTTGTGCACAGAGGTCGCCTTGCGACGCACAGTTGACTGACGCCATCAGCAGATCAGGGGTGTCTTTCCACTGTTCGTAGAGAGAAAGCCATGTTGGTGCAAAAGTCTTGCAATGCGAGCAGTATGGGGAGTAGTACTTCACCCAAGTAAGTTTATGTGTATCCAGGGTCTCTCTGAAATTTGCCGGAACAAGTTCCTGTGGTTCGTCCACGTCTGCAGAAGTTACCAGCCCAACAATAAATAAGAGCAGAAAGATGAGATTCATTTGGGCGGTGTTGGAGGGTATAAGTAAGTTTATGAAGAGAATTGAAATAGTAAATAAGAAAGAAGTTGAAATCTTGCAATTAGCGGATATTATTATTAGTGTGCTGTTCTAGTGGAATTTTAATATCATGATGCTTATTACTGCTTATGGGGAACAGACCGACGTGGCTACTGGTGGCTTAAGTTGTAAGTTGATTACCGCCATAAGCAAAATTAAAGTTTGAGTGGTGAAATTAGCTGTTGCAGTTCATTATCGAGTGCCTATTTAGATATTTGAACGTGAGACTGTTCAATAATGGAGAAAAGGCACGTCACGTACAAACATGTATAAGCCATGTTTTGACATTGAAAAACATGGAAATAGCACCATCTAATCAAAACACACTTGAAAGCAATCTGGGTGAGGTTTATTCCTATATTCGGGATACCGAAATGGTAATAGGGTTGGGCCTTCAAAGAACTATCAGCTATAAACATGCTGTTCCATATGCTGGCAGTTTAAATTAGCATATTTCTGAGACAAGAAAATTAAATTGCAATGCAGAGTACAAGTCTTCTATCTCGGCTTATTGGCATGCTATTTGACAGTGTTTGTTCAAATGAAATTGTACTTAAAAACCTGTTACTGCTGTACTGTACGTAGCAATAAGAGAGCAGAAGAGCTCTTTGTGTCTAGTTTACTTATACCTGTAGGACTTGTGCTGTAGTAAATAAGAAATAGTCTTGCCACACCATATACTTTCTTTCAAGTTTTAGTCCGCACGCAACCCTAACCATTGATACTGCCAGAAGCCGTGATAAACTGACTAGTAGCGTTAATTGATGAATTGGTTCTTTAATTTAGAGATTTGTTCTTTCCTGTCCAAAAGCTCCGTGCGTTTCGCAAACAAACTAAGACACAATGGAACCAGGCGCATCATCACCGGAACTCGAACCAACGGTGACTTCTACTACAACCGATGAACCTATTTCCTCCACGCTAACCAATACTACGACTAACAATAATACTGATATCAATAACGCAAGCAACAACAATAACAACAACAATAATAATAATAGTACTAATAATAATGACCATACTGTAGCTAATTCGAGTTACCTTTTGGAAGACCCCAAACTTCGCGACATTCTTGTTTCCGATATCGGAGTGGAGAAGCTTGTTTCTAGATTAAAACAAAGTATCGCTTCTGCAAAGAATCTCGCCGCCTATGTCAAAAGAAGAGCAGCTTACGAATCGGCAAGAGTTACGGACATAAAAAAGCTGTCACAAAGCACAAGGGAGACCGTTACCAAAGAAGGTCGCCAGGGAACGCTATCAAAGCAAGTTCTGGAAATTATGTCTTTGAACGACAGAACTATGGACGCAGCTTCCGTGTTTGCAAATGCCCTTGTTACTATGCACGACGAGCTGATGGAGCTTGCCAAAAAGAATGAAAAGTCTCGAAAAGCCTTGAAAGAAAGCGGACTTAAAAACGAAAAGAATCTTGTTCTTGCCGAGGCGAATGCTGAAAAGGCACGGTCAAAATATGTATCGCTGTGTGAGGAGATGGAAAAGTTCAGAGACCCTTCAAAGACCAAGTTTGGATTTAAATCAAAGAATCCTCAGCAACACGAACAGGAGTTGCAAAGTAAAATCATTGCAGCTGAAACAGAATACCGACAAAAAGTTGATACTGCGCAGAAGGTTAAACGCGAATTGGACAACTCCCTTAGACCTAACAGTGTGAAAGACTTGAAAGATAGAATTCTTGAATGTGACAGCGGCATCTCTTTACAATTACAAAAATATGCTACGTTAAATGAGATTTGGGCCTTGAACACCGGATTTATCATTTCACCAGTTAAACCAAACGGTTCTACAACAGCGCCTCTCAGTATGAAGGAAGTTGTAGCGAAGATAGACGATGAGCTTGATTTTTACAATGACGTTTTGAAGATGGGTGCTAATAAATCACGATTGCAGTTGCATAGGCCTGAGGTTCAATTTGTTCAGCATTCACTAATGGCAACAAAGTCCACAACAAAGCCCACACCAAAACCACCGGCAACGACTGCTTTCAATAACACTCATAGTGGAAACACGACCAACGTAGGAACCACCAGTCAATTTGTGGCGAAACCTATTACCAACAACAGAAGCAGCTATATTTCACCTGTACCATCCTCTGCTCCAGTGCTACCAAATCCTATATCCAGCAGTACAACTTTGTCTGATACAGCCTATTTGGGAGAATCGACTTCTGGGCCATGGACCTCTCCAACCGGGGGACATAAAGAGGAACCCAAGCCAAGACACACTCTAGATCCGCAATCACCGGCCAACCCGCATTACCGGTCGTTGTTCCAAGAAAACCTGTCATCTCCCCCACCGAATGAACATGGTTACAGTGGTGGTAGTGGTAGCAGTCCTTCTACTAATTACGGGAAATCTGCAGAGAACAAAGCATCTAGTGCAACCTCACCCCCTTATCCGACAGATGACTATCCGAGAACAAGTAGCCCTGCTCATCAGCCTATGAATATGCCTGGCACTCAATCCATGGTAATGCCAGTTCCACCGGTTCCACCAGTAACATCTGCTCGGGGCTCCCCAGTTCAAACGACCCCCGGGGTGCCTCAAGGCGCACCTGACTCTGTGTCTGTTAAGGAGGAATTGCCCGTGTTTGGGGTTGACATTGAAGAGCTCATGGCCCGGTATCCGGCAGATGATGTTGTACCCCCACCGGTTGTGCAAACAATCATCAAAGCGCTGGATGCGTTTGGACTGGATGTAGCAAACATTTACCGTGAGCAAGGAGACATTACGCAAATTCAAAAGTTACGACTTTTGTTTGATAAAGGCGAAGAGGTTGATCTATCAAACCCAGCGCAGTACGGAATCAGTGACATCCACACAGTTGCGGCAACTCTGCTGCTATTTTTCCAATCCCTCCCTGAGCCTTTACTGACCAACGGCCTCAAGCCTATGTTTTTCAAAGCCGCTGAGAATGATATTGACTGGCGACTGCGGGATGCCGTTCACGAGCAGGTAAACATGCTGCCCGATGCAAATTACATAGTGTTGAGGAGCTTGGCGTTCCATCTGGTGAGAGTTGCTGAAAGAGAAGCGACGAACCGGATGGGTGTGGTGCATTTGGGGGTGATTTGGGGGCCCATTTTGATGAGAGTCGAGGACCCGAGAGAGATTGCGTTGAGTGCGAGGGTTATGGAGACTGTGTTGTATAATTGTAATCATTACTTTGAGCCGGAGTGAGGTGAAAGAAGAGATATATATGCTATGTATATGAATAGATTTGGATGATATATTATTGTTTAAAGATATATTAGGATGGGGAGTTTTTTAGGCAACAATTGGTTACATGATGAAGGGGGTGATTTTTGAATTATTTTCTATATACGTAGTGAGTGGTTAATACGTTGACAGTTGGATATCTTGAGGAACAGATCTACTTAAGCGCTATAGTAGTGCTCAACATAACAAATAGCCTACAGAATCAACCAGTAACAATGTACTGTGTAGTTTTGCAAGTCAATTATTGATCCTACAGTCTTGGTTCAACCTCCAACCTCCACCTAACAACCACAGAATTGAAAAATTCCACACCAATTCTTGTCGATTCTACAATAATAATAATAGTAATATTATAGAACTTTTTGATTATATATCTGGTCAACGACAGCTCATTTCACCAGACCTTCACTCGATCTTCAAATTTGGCAATTTTGCGCTTATTGTATGGAAAGTTGGGTGTGGGGAAAGGACATGGACTGTACAGTCTACGGAGGTATTGTTTGTTTGCAATTGGAGGTGGGTTCTGGCGTGGTTAATAGGTGATGGTTTAAGATACCTACTGTACGTGAGGACTATTTATTGTGGTTTGTAAATTAATCGGGTCATAATTAGTCGGGTCATGAATTACCGCGTTCAATGTGTCCCAAAAATTATTCAGTCTCGGTCACAAAACCAAGCAACAAATTCCATCCACGCAACAGCTTATACTTTACGTCAGTGCACTGTAAGTACTTTACTGCGCTACAAACACTTTGAGAAAAAGTGGCTTGGGGGGGGGGGGTCGAAAATCGAGATGGTGATGAACCCACACATGCCATTAATGTGGATAAGGCATCTGCGGGTTAGTACGTGGTATTGCGGTACTTGGGTTAACCGTGGTGGGAGTCGTGGATACGGGTGGGGGGAAGGCGGCGTTGCGGCTGTACGTGAGTAGATCTTGGTGTAAGTGTGGTGTAGGAATGTGTAAGGTTTATGGTGTAAGTCGAGGATGAGGGATCAAAGTGAAGATATTATCTATCGTGAACCTGTTATTGTGGAAACTTATTGAGTGCGTTTCATGCTCATATTTCAGTGTGTATTTATGCTGGGATTTATATAAACTTATGGTCACACATTTGTATATGAATCATATTATCCAAGATCTTGACTGCAATTTCAATAGCCAAGCAAGTTATCAGAAAAAACAAATATACAAGTACAAAATAATAAGTCATAAAGTCCAATACTTAAAATAAAAGTAATAGAGCAGGGTAACCAGATACCAAAATAGGAGTATTTATATTGGTACACATGACACAAAGCAGAAATATGTTGAAGACATGACAGAGACATGGCAGGACAGTCCAAGGCCAAGACAGAGCAAGGCAAGACAAGACAGGACAAGGCAGTGGGCTATTATTAGACTATCGTGTTTACTACTACAGTTGCTGTTTATGAGTTGGTGGTGGTGGTGGTGGTGTAATTTTGTTTATTATGGAGGTAAATCAGACTTGAGTTGACTGGACTGAAGTGAACTGAGTTGGACTTGACCTGACTGGACTGGACTTGACTTGACTTGACTTGACTTGACTTGACTTGACTTGACTTGACTTGACTTGACATGACTTGATTGGACTAGACTAAACTTGATTGGATTGTGTGTGTTGTTTGTTGTGTAGTACTTACTGATGGAAAATGGAATGGAAACAGAAAATTGGAATAAAAATCAAACAAAAATTGAATAAATAGCCCTGGACTTCCCCAACTTTAAAACTTTATTTTATTCTGATTGTTTTTTTTATTTTATTTTCACTTCCATAATTTTTACCACTGCCACCATAGTAGCTGCCCATATCACCACTCACCCACCTATCATCACATCGCCAGCCAGTGATATATTTGTTTTATAAATTCTGATTTATTCTATTCTAGTTTGTTCTATTCTATTCAGAAAGACAGGCAAACAGCTAAACTACCAAACAACCAACGTTAATAGAAATAAAATTTATTTCTCTCCCCCAGGAAAGTAAAAAAGCTAAAAAGCAAGGGCCCTGAATTTTAATTTCGACATTTTTATTCTTCAAGGAATAAAGAAAGAAGGAAAGAAAAAATAATAATAGAAGAGAATATTATTATTCGAAAGAAAAGAATAATAAAAATTTCCAACAAACGCTAAACACTAAAACCCAAAAAAATTCAAGAAAAACAACAACAACAACCCTGCTTCTTCTCACTTTATCACTCAAACTTTCTTTTCCCTCTCCCCTCTCTCTTTCTCACTCTAACCAAATCTAAATTCAAATCCAAAATCCGAAACCCGAAACCGACCAACCCCAAAACCTTCCACCCAAATAGACCCCTCCATTAATCACAATGGCCCTACAACCAACCTACTCAGGCTACGTCGAACACACAACCGACGCGTTACTACTGTTCCAGGCTGTCCTCGACGCAAAATTGCCTCTAGTCACAAGACGGCCCCATGACCGCGAACGAAATGACCTCGTTGTGTCAGGCGCCGTTTTTGTCTTCAACGAACAAACCTCAGGCATCAAAAGGTGGACTGACGGCATAGCCTGGAGCCCTTCGCGGATCCTCGGGAATTTCCTCGTCTACAGGCAGCTCGAAAAACCCTACACCAATTCCAGCAGCAGCAGCAGTAATAACATGAACAATGGAAGCGGCGGTACAAATAGTAACGGCGGCTCGGATAAAAAAGCTCTTAAAAAATCAAAGAAAAAATTTGTCGCGTCAACGGAAGCGTCAAATCCAATGGGCAATGGTCTACTACATCAACAGCAACAACAGTATGGCGGCATTGACCAGTCACAGCTGCTGCAAAACAACATCAAACGCGAACAACCAGAACCAGCCGCCCCGGCAGATCGCGCCCTCGTTGGGTCCCTCGTCGACACGTACGGGTTCATGAAAGAAGGCTTGATCAAAAAGACCATATCCGTTGTTGTCAATGGCCAGCATCTACACATGATTTCCTACTACAAACCAAACGACGTGCTCACCGGCGCGTTCCCTACTCCG
This sequence comes from Geotrichum australiense, assembly GCA_030563945.1. Taxonomy (NCBI): domain Eukaryota; kingdom Fungi; phylum Ascomycota; class Dipodascomycetes; order Dipodascales; family Dipodascaceae; genus Geotrichum; species Geotrichum australiense. The sequence goes on along the minus strand of JAJMKR010000012.1, from coordinate 137,130 downwards.
TCGAAATCACCAGAGTTGCAGGATTTGGTCATTTGCGATGAACTTGCTACGCGTCAAAATTTTAGAGTACCCGTGTCGGAGTCGACTATTAACAACAACCCTCAACATCATAATGGCGCGGGCATTGGTGCTGTACCATCATCTAGCTTACCTATGATGCAGCAACAGCAGCAACAACAGCAACAACAACAACAACAGCAGCAGCAACATCAGCAGCAGCAATTACAGTTACAGCAACAACAACAAACACTGAATGACTTAAGCAATATGACTGGCTTGACTGCTGCAGCGTTAGGTGGTGCACACGGTCTAAATTCACTTTCGTCTGCTGCTACTCACCAAGGTTTAGGCGCAATAGGCCTCGGTGGACTTGGATCAGCAATAGGCACGCTAGGTGCAGTACAAAACACAAATTCTCCCACCTCCTCAATCTCACCACAAGCACAGTCAAATACTACAACAGCGTCGCTATCAGCAAATGGCAGTGGCGGTATACCAACGTCCACTTCCAATTCCAACTCTAGCAACAACGCCAACACCAATCCATCGCTGGTCATGGGTCCCAACTCGGGAATTGACCACGTTCTTAGCCAATCTGGAACCAATGGTCTAACAACAGGCGTCCCGGTCCAAGTCCAAAATGACTTCTTCACACTCCCGCGACCCAACCTTCCACCATTAAACTATAACACCAGTGGGGGATCAAACGGTGGCGGTGGTGGAGGAGTTGGCAATGCTACAACGGCGGCCGGGAACGGGAACGGAATTATGGGCGGTACCACTGCTGCTAATACGCAAGGTCAGCCGTTGAAACATCAACAGCACCAGCAAAGTACTTTTGGATATAATTATGGGTACAGCTCAAATTGGTGAATGATTTATTGAGGAATTGTTCAAAATATATATGTTGATTGGTTGATGATTATTTTTTTGGAAAATAAAATAAATGTATGTATTATGGGTTTGACTGATGCTTGCTGGTAGTGTACTAGGTGTAAATGAGGGGTTTTTTCTTACTACTACTGGTCTAAATTTACAGCCTTAAAGTTTGGAAAACAAGACAAAAAAGAGAAAAAAGAGAAAAATCTGTGATTTTTATTTTATTTTTGATTTTTATTTTTGGCGACTTTTTTTTATTATTATTATTTTTATTATTGGTCTATTATATAAAGTATACAAGTGTTAGTGCTAATTCTTTTTTATATTTTACGTGTTATGAATTTGTGCTAATTTAATGAATTTGTGTATTGTTTTTTGCTGGATTTGTACAGTACGTGCTACAAATTTTGTTGTGATATTGTGTTATTGTGCAGTCTTTGTTTGGCAGACACTGCCAGACAGACAGGCAATGCTTCAAAAATGGGTGCTAATTTCGTCCAGTAACCTTTAAATCCCTTCCCTGTAGCATGGTTTACCGTTTTTTCGCACCACACCCAAAAATAAAAATAAAAAATTGCAGGCAAAACAAAAAACCATGCCATGTAAACCTCCATCTTCAAATACCAATAAAGAACCATCTACTAAACACACAAAAAAAACATAATGTCCGACCGCGAATCCGCAATCCTCCAAGCCGTCACCGCCATAAAAAACCCCTCCAACACCCTCTCCCTCGCCCATATCGCCCTAGCCTACAACGTCCCCGCATCCACCCTCCGCGACCGTCTCAAAGGCGTCCCGCCACGCGCACGCACCCAACAGGGCATGCAGCTCCTCAGCCCCGCCCAGGAACTCGTACTAGAAAACCATATCGTCGACCTGGCCCAGGAAGGAGCCACGCCGTCGTCTGCTGCCGTACGCTTAATTGCTACCGAAATTGTGAAGGTTGTCATGCCGGAGGCCAGGGGACCGTCGTCGACGTGGGTTGTTAGCTTTGTTAATAGGTGTAGGCGGGTGCAGAGGGTCAGGAAAAACGTGATTGATGTGCCGGACGTCAGGGTTGGTGAAGAAGGACTGGTCACGATGTGGTTGGAGAGAATGGCGGAAGTGGAGGAAGTCCTGCGCGTGGAAAAGGATAGAGTGTGGTGCTTGGATGTGTGTGGGTTCGAAACGGGAAGGGAAACAGGGAACGGGTATGGGATATTACCTGTGCTGCAAAAGGAAAATGAACCGTCTGCAGCGTCCGCAGGCGACGTTGTGACGGTCCTGGAACCCATATCAGCAGAAGGAAAACTCAAATCCCCGTTATTCCTCTACACAACCAACTCGCACCCGGCAGCCTACGCTCCTTCAACCCAGTCCCATGGTCCCATTGAATCCGCCCTCCCCAACTCTCCCATCTTCATTTCCTGGTTCACAAAAACTTTTGCACCAGAACCCTCCGACGCCTGGCAGATTCTAATCCTTGACGCACGCACATTCAAACCATCAACCGAGTTCCTAACACTCTCCTTATCCCGCAACGTCGTGCCAATATTCCTTCCCCGCAACATGAAGCCTATCCTGCATACCCTCTCGCGGTCCCGTTTTGCCACGGAGAAGGTAACGTACCGCAACGCTGCTGGCGCAAGGGACCTACCACACGATCTGACACCCGACAAAAAGTCCGTTTTCAGTGACTACATGAGTCTACGAACCGTCACGTACAATCCATCAGATATAAAAAAATGCTGGGAATCATCCGGGATTTCTCCAAGGTCTCCTGACCGCGCCATAGAAACCCTCCTAATCCCATCAATCCCAACTCCACCTCCTCCACCAGCCCCGCGCCCTGCGCCCAGGCCAACTGTCCCGTCAAGCGCGGCCCGCCCGTTCACGCCGAACGCGCAGACGTACAAGGCCGATCGACAGGTTGTTGTGACGGCGAAGGGGAAGAAGGCCATGAAGATATTTGATCGGTATTATAAAAAGATGAAGGAAATGGAGACGGAGATGGAAGAGGTGCAGCAGAGATGTGACCGATTGGAGAGAGAGGTGGGAGAGGTTAAGAGGGCGAGAGTGGAGATGGAGGCGGAGAGAGGGATGATGGAGGAGGAGAGGGGTGGGGAGATTGGGTCGGAGGATGTGGAGTGTGTTTTGGAAATGGCCCGTGAGGGATTGGTTTTTGATGACGGTGGATTACAGTAGAGGAGAAATCTGGACGTGAGTATAATAACGTAGATTTGTTTAATTTTTTTTTTTTTTCACAGAAAAACAGTTGGTCACAGAAAATGGTACTAACTTTTCTATCAGAGAAGTTATTGAATTTCTAGTCATTTCCGTTGATTTTGGTGGAATTTTAGTTCACCTGTACCGTCCCTCTTCAACTACTAGCCTAATTATACTATCATCATACAATACAATGTATAGTACCAAGATGTCACCTCAACCAGATGCGTGAAGTAAATAATTTGATTCAAACCAAAGATCAGTTTCCATCTTTTCTTACCTAAAATGTAATTTGTACAGGTCATCAAGATTTTTTATCACATTCAACAGTATCAACTCCTGGCTATTTGTATCATAAAAATTACACTACGAGCAAAAAACTATCCATGGATACCTGGCAAGATATATTTGATAAATCGAATATATGCTTACTTTTGAGATGATGACGAGATGGATTTAGACACATAAATACTGCAATCATTAGAATCGGATGGTATCAACAAATACAAAGATATATCCGGATATGCAATAATAAAGTCAGTTAGAACGCTAAACGTATTACAAGACACAGTTTTACTCTAACCTCGATCGACTTCTCTATTGTCTGGAAAATTCAATCAGGTAACGTGCGTGTCCGCACATGCTAGATTTTACTCAAAATGTTTACGTTGAAATGACCGTCCTGGAACCAGGTACCGAATATATGGATATTACAATATGATTTATATTATCACTTATCGTCTTTACTTTATTTTTAGTTTAATCTTATTGGTGCAAAGAAAGCAATATAAGCATTAGTGACCTAGATCAGATAAGATTAGAGTGTGATTAAAATAGTTGGCACAATGACATACGCCCTAAGAAAAAGAAGATTCGTTCCATGTCCTAGATCTTCATAAAAACTATTCTTGTCTGAAAATATCTTTGATACTGTAGTAGAAAAGACTTTTAAAATGATTTTGTCACTTTTCATGCTGCGGAATGTGCGCAAGATCATGCTAGGATGTTTTAGGGATATCAGGAGTTGGAGAGATTTTAGGCTATCATCTATCTAGGTCCACGTCTTTATTTTAAGCGTATTACAGTAGCTTAAGCATCTTTCATTAACAAGACTTAACGGTATTTAATGAAACTCGATTCGAAAACTACAAATAACTAGGCTTTTACCTGAATTCAACAATATACCATAACTTTGACATCTGTCAATAATAGACTCAATACCAGTTGTCATACACTTCTACTTGTATTACGTGCTAAGTGAATTTAATCCATAAAAGTAAGAGATACTGGTATTAGCCTATGCTTGTTTACCTTTGCCACATTTTGTAGCTTGTTCGAACATCTCGTCGCCTCTGGTATACGCCGACTGATGGTCTTCATTCATAAAATGTGGTTTATGTTATTGGTCCAGTCAAGGTACTCGCACACAACGTATAGCGTCTTGTATATTGATACACTCAAAGCACACATATCCCATCCAATTCCTTTGTCCACCATCACGCGGATTTCACAATACGCCGGCCTACTTTTAAACTTTGTTTTTAGCTTTTACTTTTATGGCCTTGGTCTGCAGAGTTCTCTTTGTACGGAACTACAGTAAACAGTAACATGCTGTATAGCCACACATTGTTCCGTATTAGCTCCTCGTAGTAGGCATATGAAAATGGGCAAGGTTGAACTGGAAGACACGATTTAGGAGTCCCAGATATTTCGCATGCACTGTACAGTTAGTATTGCTGTGATGGTTGATATTGCATTTTGTGTGAGTATGGACGAGGTGAAGAGTTGGTGTGTGCTCAGTGGGAAAGAACAAAAAAAGTCTGAAACATGTGAAAAACATTGACTAAATTACTAATAAAATTTAATAATTACATATGTATAACGTAAACACTTTATAATCCAGTCTGACTATAATTTTCCACATAATAAGAATAATGAAAATGAAACCTAATATTATCACTGTATCATAGAGTTTTTTATTATTTGGCAACTATTTTCCACTTTTCCACTTTTTTCTCATTTTTTTTTTATTTTTTTTAGATGATTAACAGTAACAGTAATAATCATAGTAATTATCATAATAATTCCAATAATAAGCGCTCCATGTAACAAGCTAAAATCATAAAAACTCTCACTGATACACACACACACATGCGCTCACACAATACGCTCACACATCAAATGACCACAATATCAAATTCACATAAAAAAGATTCACCGCCAGTGCTACCGCCGCAAGTTCTCACCTTTGAACATGACATAGCAAACTCACAGAGTCTGTCTGATCCAATAGTGCCATACATCAACTACATAAACTACCTATGCCACCACTGCCAGCAAGAGCAACAACAACAGCAGCAGCAGCAACAGCACTCATCTTCTTCAAGTTCCAAGTCAAATCAAAAGCTAAAACAGTTACTTGCTCTAGCCACTTCCATCTTTAGAAATACTCAAAAATACGCAAACGATCAACGCTACTGGAGTATTTGGAAACTACACATCTCGTTAAACAGCGAAAAAGATCAACCCGTTCTCTACACCTATCTCAACCGTAAACGGATAGCCACCAACATCGCAAACTACTACGAATCTTATGCCAAATGTCTTATTTCCATGAACCGTATACAAGAGGCCCTCGGGGTCTTGCAGGTGGGTCTCGATCGACATGCGCAACCAACCAAAGCCCTACAGCTAGCATTACATGAAATGGCGAGAAGTTTCGGCAACGATATCAAACCAATACGTATACTCACCGGCGAGAAGATAGCAGTGAAAATGCAGTTTCTTCAAGATTCAAAAGGTGAAGAATACTGCTTAGAAGAAGTACTCGCTAATTCAAGGGGTATTTACACTAAAGTTTACCCTAAACAAACGACCAAACTAGCTCAAAAGCAGCAGCATCAAAAAGCTTCTTTTTCTTCTTCATCAACATCATCAACTTCTTCCTCCTCCTCCTCATTTACTTCAGCATCTCCTCTGTCTACAGCCACCACGCCATTTTCATATTCAAGTCCTGAAAACAAGAGGCTAAAGATCCGAAATACCCACCTACGGAACCAACAGCATCAACCGCTCATCACTGATCCAGTATGCGACCCTACAACTCCCGCACACAAACAGCTCATTTTACAACATTCAAATCTTTCAGAATGGTCAAACTTCCATAATCACCGATCGGTATTCAATCACAAGTCGACACTTCGCAAACACTTCAACACGACAAATAAAAGAAAGCAACCTCAGCCGATTCCGATTAAATTCCCATACTCTCAAGACCAGCTCAAACTGAAACGCATACTAGGTGAGGGAGGCTTTGGATGTGTCTATCTCGCTGAAAAACAAAATGGTTCTATTGTCGCACTCAAAGTTGAAAATGAGCCCAATCCGTGGGAGTCTTTTATTCTCAACACAGTTTATGCTCGATTACCAGATAATCGCATATTAGATTCAATTATCACGCATCATGAAACTCATGTTTTTAGAGATGAATGCTACATGGTGTTGGAATATCTTAATCAAGGTACGGTGTTGGACGCTGTTAATCAGTTTCGTCAACAAACTGGCAACGGCCTGGATGAGGTTCTTGTCATGTATATATCCATCGAGCTCTTTAGAATTCTTGAATGTCTGCACTCAGTCAATATTATACATGGAGATATCAAGCCGGACAATGTAATGTTAGATTTCAAACCTGTTCCAGAAAATGTCACTTGGGATAGGTTTTATGATGGAGAACGAAGACGGTATGGTGGTGGCTGGGAATACAAGAGGATTAAGTTAATAGATTTTGGGCGTGGAATAGACTTAAAAGCATATGCACCCGGGGTCAAGTTTACGGCCGGATGGGAAATGGACGAGCAGGATTGTGTTGAGATGAGGGAGAGAAGGAAATGGACTTATGAATGCGACTATCACGGAGTTGCAGGTGTCATTCATTGTCTGTTGTTTGGAAAGTTCATTAAAATTAGAGAGAAAAATAGAGGTGGAAAAGAAGCAGATGGATATTATGACGAAGACGTTAAAATGGGAGATATAAACGAAGGGGATACAGAATATGAACTGTCCACGGCTTACAAGAGGTACTGGCAGCAAGGAATCTGGACCGATGTTTTTGAAGTTTTGCTAAACTCTGGCAAAATCATTGAAAAAGAGCGAAAAGAGCAAGTAGGAGATAAAGTCGGAGACGGCGTGCCTTTGAAAATGATTAAACAGATTGAACGATTGAGGAAAAAAATGGAAAACTACTTGAGGGAAAATTGTGAGACTGGAACCAATTCGTTGAAAAATTCAATAAGAAAGTTGGAAACTGGAATTGCCGAACGAGAAAGGAAAAAAACAAAATAGATTGAAAAAAAATGGTCAAGTCAAGCTAGATGATGTAATGGGGGGTTTGATAAAGTGTCGTCTTTCTTTTTTTTGGATGTTTTTAGAGTTGGTCTGTGCTTCTTATTTTTTTTATTTTTTTTTTTAGATTTTGGATAATTGTGTTAGAAGTGGAAGTGGAGCGGCTATCAGTGTTGTTGATTTTAGAGTGAAGATGAGCAGGTAGTCACGAAGAGAAGAAGGAATATGTAATGGTATGAGTTATGAAAATTATTGTTATTGTTTGGTGCTTTTACCTTTTTATTCTTTTTTTTGTCGTTATTAATTTTTTTTATTCCATTTATTTTTATAAACTTATTTATTCATATTTATATACTTTTAATAGATTTGAAGTTTTTTTTGTTCTTTTCTCTCATGGTGGTGGAGATGTTTGAGGAACGATGGAGTTGGTTTGTATTGGGCGTTCTACTGCATAGATGGTAGTATGGTTAAACATCTAAGACACAACCCACACCAACTATTCTATCATAGTTGATCTACAGTACGTACTGTACACGTTCAAATCAAATCAAATGACTAGTTTCGTAACAATAAAAAACAATCATAAAGAATAATAATATTAATAAATACATTTGTGTTACTCTGATTCTCATAGGTTCCCTTGTGGGGTCTGATTAAGTGGTGCTTGAGCCTGTGGTACTGAAATTTGGCCTTGAGCCTGAGCCTGCGCCTGCGCTTGTGCTTGTGCCTGTGCCTGTGCTTGTGCTTGAGCCTGAGCCTGTGCTTGAGCCTGAGCCTGAGCATGCATCATTTTATATCTCTGCACCGTATTGACATACGCAACCGACGGTTTCATTCCCTTCAACGCACCTTTCTCATTAACAAACATCGCTCTCCCCATAATCCCACCACTCTTCGCCAGCACGCCCTCGCTCGGCCCCGGGTCCGTCAACCCGCCCATCACCATCTCCCTCATCCTCAAAAACTGCGTCCTCCGCCGCACCGGCATCACCACGCGCACCTCCAACGGCACAGGCCTCGCCATCGTCACCCCGCGCATCACCATCCCCACCTCCTCATCCTCGCGCACAGGCTCATCGCCCAGCAACTCCCTGTTCTCGCGCTCCACCTCGCGCCGGTTCAGCACCTGCGCCATCTTGATCTGGTTCCGTTTCTGGTACGCTGCCAGCAGCACGTCGTATGGCTTACTGCGTCCCGCCACCCCACGCTTCGCGCCCATCGAGTGTGTCTTGCACGTCAAACTCCGCGCACAGAACCCGCCGTTGGCAAGCGGCACCCCGCACTGCTTCTCGATATCCACCGGCGGTTTGGGTTTGGGCTGTTTTTTTTGTTTCTGTGCGGCGGCGGAAGCGGCTTTCTTCAGCGCTCGCTCTTCGGCGGTAAGCTTTACGTACTTTTTCTTAGGCGCTCCGGGGAGCTTTCGTGGTCGGCCAGGGCCGGGCCCGGATGACCCTGTTTTTGTGGTGCCGTCTTTGGCGGGTTTGGCTGGTTTTGTTACTTTACCGGGGGTCTCGGTCTTGGTCTTGCGTTTTCGGCCTTTCTTAGAAGCGCCGGCTGGTTTGGCCGGTGTGGCGGTTTTGGATACAGGCTTTGTGGTGTCCATTTAGATGCTATGTATCTGTGTGTGTTTATATCCGTGTAGAGAAAAGGGGAGGTGGAAAGAGAGGGGGACGATAATTTGGTTTGTGAGGTGGTTCGGTTTGGTTTAGATGAGATTAGATTAGGTGAATTGAGCTTTTGCTTTCAATAGTTCGTAAAAAGGGCAACTTCTGGAACAGCACAGATTTAGATATAGTAGTAGTATGTTAGGTTGAAGCAATTAAGTTCTGGTTACTAATTGAGCTGATATCGAACTGAATAGAGTAGAAATTGGCAGATTTAGAGTGGTTTTGGTTTCAAAATGGTAATGATAGTGATGTTTGCTGGTGGTGAACTGGTTTTGAGGTAACTCGGAGCGTGTGGCACTTGTAGATGACGTAAGAGAGATAGTGCAGTATTATAAGTTGTTTAGTCTATTCCCAAAAGTTTAAATTCTAAAATAGAAAATAGAAAACGGAAAGGTTAGCGTTATATTGTTTAAGGTCCCAGTGTGCTATGGAAGCAGTTCGAAAGAAACGAACTTCCATGACTGCAGCTATTCAACTAAAGATCATTATGAAAGAGCATTGAAATGTCATTTAGTATAACTTAAGGCGGATTGATCTTCAGTATACATTAAAGTTCTAGTACCTATTGTTTTTTACTTCTTAAACAACTCTTCTAATTGTTGATGTTATCATAGATACTAGTAGTAGCATCTTAACCATCATAATTTTTGATTTTTTAGAATCAAATCTAATATCATATCATGGGATAGTCTTTTTACTCCGTGTTTATACTAAGATGAGTTTTCATTCACATTTTACACATTGTGTAAATTTGCTAAAACCCGCAAGTAAATCTTTATTTACTCCAGGTTGTGTGTTCGTGCTTTTTGGCACTTCCTGTCAAATGATAGCAGGACAATTTTGTGAGCTAAAAAAGAACCTGCAAACAGTTTAAATCAGTAAACACCTTATTATATCAGAATGTGGATTTTGTATAAATTATTTGACGTAAACCAATAAACTGGTTATGAATGAAGGACTGAATTTGTTGTTGTTTAAAGAAAGGTATCGTTCTTTTTTTCTCTTTTGTTCAGTCAACGATTTACCAACTAGCTACTCGTAAATGCTATGGTAGATGTTTACAATAGCTATATTAAACCAAACATAATTACTGTCAGAGGGGAATATAACGTGCAAATTATGGTTTGTGTAAAACCCCTTTACAGCATACATCCAGATCTATCAACCGTTAAAACTTATTATTCTGTATAATACATTAATATCCAACTTCACAAATGTCATCACATATGTTAAGTAAAAAGTTTGCCATTTTTGTAGAATATTCACTACCCAACCTGCAACCAACTATTTGCACATCTATCTACCAACAAGAATGAGAAACAGCACGCACGAGCAGGAATGCTACTTCAAATCATTAAACCAAGAGTTTGAGAAACATATCAACCGCCTGTGTACCAAATTTCCATACTCGGATTATTCGGGTGTGATACAAAGCTATTTTACATACGTTGATGCTATCAAATCAGGCTTTCCTGAATGTGCCAGTCGTTCTTCTAGCACTGACGATACTATCTTAATGGAAAAATGTGACGTACCTGATCTAGATTCCGATAATTATGATCTTTTCCGACAACTGAATATTGCATTCAGTAAAAAAATCTCTAGTTTGACAAAGTCCAAACCTCACAGCGACTACACTATAGTGTTGAAAGAATACGTTGAATATGTGCATTTAATTGAGTCTGGAAGTTTAAATCATTACTCTAGAAAAGGAAAATATGACCAAATCATAAAAACCGAGTCGCCTACAAAAGAAGTCTGTAGTCCTGGTAAAGGAAATCTTGTTTTAAGCAACCATAATGAGAATAATTCATTGGAAATTGAAAGTATAAACAACCCAATAGAGCAAACTGCTTTGGAAAAACGAAAACTACTGGACATAAAAAGAAAAAAAACGCATAAACTGCTTTTAGAGAGAATAAAGATTTTACGATTACAAAAAAAGCAATCACATAATAACAATTTAAAATAAAACTTTTGCAGCTTTACATTGATATAGTGGGAAGTAACAGTGGATTCTTGTTGTGTGAGTTATAAATAAATTGGCCATCATTAGAAGTTCACGACCTACATATATTTCATGCCATATCAGATCATCGTGTACCTTATAGTAATGAACACTAATTATAAAGATTGCTATACTAAGAATGACCTGATATAGAGTACAAAATAACGTCCAAATACACAAGTTGCAATTTTAAGTAAAAAAAAACATATAGAGTCTCATAAACTTCAGCTCAAACGAAGACCAAGAAAGCCTTTTGAGGTCCACCAACACTTGGTCATTTGTAAGTTATTTTTAAAAAAAAAAAAAAACTAATAAAAAACAAAGTTGAATTCTCATTTCTGTCACATCCGTATTTTGATATTACGTCTTCTTTTTGACACTTGTAAAGCAGTGGAGAGCTGGAATATGAAATGAGTTTGCCTCGATATCAAAAATGCTACAGGGTTATTTTTTTAATAGCAAAACTTTGTGTAGTATAAGGCCCATTTCGCACCAGATCTTGAAATCTTAACAAGTTATATCAACTGATTGTATTTGTCTAAAGAATTACCCTTTTTCTATTATTAGTTGTATATGTTGGCAAATTATGTTAAATGATCGTATTCGCCTAAAGAACCGCTTTCTTTCTATTATTAGTTTACAGCTGTCTTCATATCTTGCTGCTGCCACTGTTTTCTTGGAAAAAACAATGCAACTAAATCACTATTTTCAAACTCAGTAGAGTATCCAGTAAGTTTTTGAATGACACGATACAGCAGTTCTGTCTTTCAATCTACTATTTACTGAGTAGTTCTGAATATGCTCAAAACCTGAACCTTTTCTTGATTAAATACTCACTTTCCAAATCCATCGTGTGACATCTTCACGGGGTGTCCAGAATTTTTTTGTTTTAGTAGAAAACTTCCTCAAACAAGTTGGTGTCCATTCATTCTGACTGATTATGATAAGTCTTGTATTATTTTTTTAACGCATTTTCCTAAGATTTTCTAATTCGAATGGCGGTTTTACCATTGTCAAAAGGTTTGTGTAAGTTTATAGTAGTATAATTATTGCACTTCCGTTGATTGCGTTATTCTAAACTATCCTTTACAGCGAAATGTAGTTTCTTGGATAGTCATTGAATATTGACCCATTTCCTAACTGTACGTATATTGAAATAAATTTCATAGTGCCTTAATTTAGCTTTTTTATAATAATACAATGAACTTTTAAAAACACTCTATAAGCAATTTCATTACTGATCTTTGAAAATGTGGGTTACAAAGGCTGAAGTCTTGCCACTGTTGTGCCCCATTACAGAGAAGATTCGAATTTTTACAAACTTTCTTAACATGCTGCTCCATTTTGAATGGCTTTGTATATATTTTCAAACCACTTTTAATTGTTTTTCTAAAGCAAAATATATACTTAGTGGTTTATACTAGTATAGGCGATGCTATTCAATTCATGTTATATTCGTACGCTACAAAGTTTTACTAGTAATTATATTGACAGTTGTTGGTTGTATAATTGAATTTTAACCAATGAAAAGCCGCAAACCTTTTTTCAGTAATACAATTTTTAGCTGGATATGATCGCCTAATTAATAGCAGCTAGTAGCGTATGTAAAACAATCGAAAAAATATTCTTGTTTGAAAGATATTCATAGATTACAGATGTATTATAATGCACAGTGTTGAAACGATAAATTTTTGATTTAGGAAAATGAGCGAGAGAGTATTGTTACTCGTGCTTGAGTTAAAATATTGCAACACATGTAGCAGTGCAATCGACTGTAAGTATAACCGAAATACTGCATGAATTATCAGTGTATTTTCAAAGATTTTGGAGCGCATTTCCGTATCAAAACTTACACGGTAGCTCGGAGCCTTATCAATTATCAGAGCCCGACTACCCCCAAAAATCTCTTCTGAACTCAAAATCCATGTGATATCATGAAGTTTTACGATTGTACTGCATTCTTCCCTGTCTGGATATTACTTTCAACAGCGTAAGTATTGATATTCAAAAAAGCTTTACAGAAGTTGTTAGTAAGAGGGGTTTAATTTCGAGCTAATAATTATATTGTAAATTAACCTTGGATCAAGAGTGCTAAATCATGATGAGGTCAAATTATCGTTATTGTAACTATAGCAGTAGTTATGTTTGAAAAGCAAGACCCAATGGCTTATGATCTGGTCTAGAGCCATATTTTGATGTATTCAAATTTGGAATAAAGGCCGATATTGCTAAAAATGCAAATTCTTTCAGGTGGATTAAAAGTGGAGTATGTTTAGACACATTTGAAAATACACGCGATAAAAGGTATTGTGAGTATGACTGGTATCCGTGAAGCTGATTTTAAAGTGGTAGGGTGTTAGCTGAAAAGTCAAAAATATAGGTTCCATTAGAGAAACATTCTGTAGAGCACATTACAAAGAGTAGCTGGTAATGACTGTATAAAAGGTTTAGATGAATTTTTATTTTTTTCACGGTATTGCAATACTAGAATTTGTTGGTCGTACTCAATGTCCTTATAAAGTTTTATTGAACCTTGAAGCTGGCTAATGCTAACAAGTAGATAATCGAGTAGCATTGTCTAGACAATTGTCGGTATAATAGAGTGCTTTTTAAACTGCTTTAAAACTAAAGTGTGAAATATATTTTTTCAATCTCCATATTCTTTTACTGCTCGGGTTAACTGAAGCTCAGTTCTATGACCAACCTTAGAAGCCTAGATTCATGGTACAAGAACATCTATGAGATTTTGATTGTGGGCAGTATCACTTGAGTGTTCTTGAGCCACAGAAATTTTCAGCCTTTTTTCTTATGTGTTTTTCTATTAATAACAACCATCTCTTTGTGAAAATAGAAAAATACCCCAAGTTTATGACCAACTGCCATGTAACTCAAAACTTGTTTGTAGTTAATGTTCAAGTATTCTCGAAGTCTAGTAATGCAGTTAGAGAAAGACTTCACTGCAGTAAGCTTTCGTTAACCATCGTGACTTGTATAGCCTCTGAATAAGAAAAGCCGAGACAAATTTTTCAGTTGAAACTTGGCTGGAAAAGCTTTAATCAATAGGTGCATATAGTGAGGTACACAAGTATAATATTCGTCGACAGTATGGTTTATTTTTGGGTACATATCATTAGATTCATTACAGAACTTAATTTCAAAGTTCGCTTCAACATTACCCCAGACAGCAGCGACCTATACAAAGTTTAGTCTTTCAAGGAACAAGGTTACAAATTTGAAATTTGTGATTCAGCCTCGGGGAAAATGAACTTTAAGGCAACTCAATGAAGTAGGCACGCGAGTTTTTTACTCTTGTTCCCATAGTTTGGAGCTTCCATGACACAAGTTTTAGGTAAACTGACAGATTTTTATATGCAAGGTCAGTTGAATGTTCTTCTTTACGACGCAATGTCTCCTTCTTTTCTATTGTATTATCAAAATGTAGGGTCAATTGAGAAAAAAATCCGCTAAAAAGTGAATTGGCTTTTCAAGTTTAACTTTGTAGCACATGTCTCACCAACATGACCGTGTATATCTGAAAACGCGGATGCATTAAGCTGTAAAAATAAGATAGAATGAACATCTAGAGTTATGTTTTGAAGACATCGATACGCAGCAATAAGCCAACGGTCAAGGACTCTCCAAAAACTATATAAGAGGCCAAAGTTTTGTTTAGAATTGTAATCTTTCATATCATCAAACAATCTATTCTATCTTATCCAACATCTTTCCAAACAGACAAATTTACAAGTTACTATTTATATTATTTTTATCCAACTAAACAATGAAAATCACTGCCAACTTACCCCAATTCACCCTTTACTTTCTGGCTTCTTACTCACTTGCTGCACCTTTCAAAAGACCTGAAAATGAGCCCTACAAACTGAACATTCTCGGCGATTTGATTGATGGGCGTGTTTCTGTCACACATCCTAAACTTCAAGACTTTGTTCGCAAGCATCAATACCTTGGAAATTTCAAGGAAGATGACTACCGCAAAATGGGCAGAGTTAGATTAATTGAGATCGTCCGTGAATTTCCCGTTGAGGAATATTTGCGTTGGGCAACCTTTAATCTGAAGTCAAACGAGCTGGAGCTCAGAAGCCGTGAGCTTGCAGATTTTGAGGAAGTTTTCACTGACTCTGAAGACAATGGTTTTTTGATTAAAAGAAATGTAGACTCCGATGATAGCTCTGCATCTGACAATGATACAGACTCTGATGATGACTCTGATTCTGACTCGAACTCAAGACGTATCAAGAGAAGGTCTCCTCGCTCAAGATCTAACTCTAGATCTAGATCAAATTCACCCGCTTCTGCTGGCTCTGCTTCTGATAATTATTCAGATTCCGATGATGATTCTGACGATGACGATGAAAGAAGAAGAAGAAGACCAGTACGTCCTGCCACCAAACGATCTTTCAAGAAGCATGACTTCAGAGCCAGATCTAATTCTCCTGATTCCGCTGATTCTGCTGATTCTGCCGATTCTGCTGATTCTGATTCCGATGATGATTCTGACAACGACAGAAGAAGAAGGCCTGCTCGCCCTACAACCAAACGATCGCTGAAGAAGCGTGACTCAAGAGCCAGATCCAACTCACCTAATACCACTGACTTTGGTGACTCTGATTCTGCTGATTCCAATTCTTATACTGATTCTGATTCTGACAACGACAGAAGAAGAAGACCCGCTCGCCCTGCTACCAAGAGATCTTTGAAGAAACGTGACTCGAGAGCCAGATCTAACTCACCTAACACCACTGACTCTGGTGACACTGGTGACTCTGATTCTGCTGATTCTAACTCTGATACTGATTCCGATTCTGATAATGGCAGAAGAAGAAGACCTGCTCGTCCTGCTACCAAGAGATCTTTGAAGAAGCGTGATTTCAGAGCCAGATCCAACTCTCCTGACTCCGCTGACTCTGCTGATTCCACCGATTCCGCCGATTCTGATTCCGATACTGATTCTGACAACGGCAGAAGAAGAAGGCCTGCTCGTCCTGCTACCAAACGATCTTTGAAGAAACGTGACTCAAGAGCCAGATCCAACTCACCTAATACCACTGACTCTGCTGACACTGGTGATTCTGATTCTGCTGATTCCAACTCTGATACTGATTCTGACTCTGACAGCGGGAGAAGAAGACGACCGGCTCGTGCTTCTGTCAAGAGGTCTTTGAAGAATCCCACTTTTAGGACCAGATCTGAGTCTCCTGACACAACTGATTCCAATTCTGACTCTGAGGATGAGCGCCAGAACAACCGTTCTTCTCGCTCCAGATCTAGGTCCAGGTCTAACTCCAGAGGCGGATCTAACTCAAGACCTAACTCCAGATCTAGGTCTAGGTCCAGGTCCGTATCTAGATCCAGATCTAGGTCTCGTGGCTCCAATCGTCAAGGTTCTGGTAACAGAAGTGCTCCTACTGGTACTACTACCTTTGCCCAACCCACCACATTCACTACTTCTACCATTCCTACAAGCACTGCTGGATCAGTTTAAGTACCACTCTATGAAAGTAGCGTATCTCCTTCGAGAATGTTTTTTCGAGATTCACTCCTTTGAGTCATAGTGGGAATTATCAAGTCATCTATTTTACTTTAGTTTTAAGTCTATTTTTACTATTTGTTTTCAACAATTTTACTTTTTTGTACTATTTGTATAGTTATGTAACAAATCAAAATCTTTTTAGTGTTTATGAATTTTACTTATTTTACAGCTTTAGCCCCAGCTAGTTGATCGTCATATCCTGGATAGTTGGGATTGCTCTAAAGAAGAGAGCAGCTTACATCGTCCTGGATCAAGAAAATGGCATAATATCTAAAAGGCTCCCTGGCTGTGTAGACTTTCCTGGACCAGCTAGCTGTCAATTATTGATATAAATTACGTTTCCGAACAATGTTACTCGTAGCTTTAAGATTGAGAATAAAATATTTGAAACATCTTTCCATGCTACATACGGTATACCAGGCTTGCTACTGCTCCTAATATTTTTGTTGGTCCCAGACTGACTCTCAGTGCAGCACAGATTGTATAATATGTTTTATCTTGTTGCAAATGTAAGGAAAGGCACCACACTACTAATTGGCTAAACATCTTGGAAATCACATCAACAATAAACTCTTTGACTCTGAAATGGATTTTTTCAGTCCCAACCACGCAAGGTAAAACAGTTAAAATCTATATTTTCTGTAGTTTCAAAATAATAATTATTGAAAGTTAAGTCAATTCACATCTCCCGCGACATGCATAGTCTAAAAATTGATGAGCATTGCCTAAGAGACCTTCCAAGACAAATATACATCTATCTATAGTCAACTGAAGATTCTTTTCGCGGTACATGAAGCGTTTTGGGCTTAGAAGTTGTCGTAAAACTTATAGGAAAGTCTGCAATACACGATTTTTATATAGGTTACTAAGGTCTTTGACGACTTCTAGAAATGTAAGTAAATTAATATATAATCTATCTGCTCTGTCTCATTACTAGATAGTGGGTAGTTCTTGATATTGTTTTAGCATGCCAATGGCTGTAAAAATTGAAAGTCTGCACAGGATGAAAATTGGAGCATAATACAAACCTTTTATGGTATACAATAAGAATGGTTCTATTTGTGCCAGTAGCATTATAGCAGTACTATCAGATGAAGATCATCACTTTAAGAGCTTTCAGGATTGTACTGTACTTTAGTATGAAAAGAAAGCTTCAGTGCCTTCTGAGTTTCACAAATTGTCAATTTCTAGAAACCTTGTAAAATTTTGAAGATTTTCAATAATGAGTTGTCTTTGAGCCTGAAAGACTTTCAGAAAAGAAAACTTCCAGGAAAAATCAACTCATATTATCACCAGATATTTTAATGGTGTTTACATCCTGAAGATTTCGTATGAGATGCTCAATCATTTGCCTGTCAAAAGTCACCAGAAAACATGAGATGTCAACTATCACCCCACAGGTTTATCGGCATCATTAGGAAAATTCCCCAGTTCCGTCTACCAGCCGCGCTGAAAAATCTCAACTTTGCAAAAGTTTAAAACGAACTGTAACACACACAAAAACTGGTTCGGCTCAAGTAATTCTAGGAGTATTCCGGTGAGTGGGCTAACATCTGGGCCTGAGCCTGACTGACTTGCGGAAAGGTTCCGCATGACTTTTGGAAACGAGCATTTTTGGAAGAAAGAACGTTCCATCCATTCCCGAATCCCCGTAAAAAATTCCTTTAATCAGGCCATGGGTTTTATTTTTCAAGGCTTCTTAGACGTTGCTAGTAGCCAAAATCCCCGTAGATTTAAATGTTTTGGTAATATCTGAACTTATTGGGTTTGTCCATACAGTTTAGCGTCATCTAGGGCATTCATTTATGAGTAGTATACACTAAAACGTTGATGCCAAAGAAAAGCTGAGACTTGTACAGGTTGCAAAAGACCAATTTGACAACTGTTTTTGAACTTCTCCGTCAGTTAGATTGCACGCCAGATTTAATACAGCTACAAAAATTTACTATTCTCCTAACATGATTTCTGCAAATACAAGTTTTCCAATTATCATAGATTTCTGTGTAAAGATCTTGACTACCCCAGTATAGCCATATGCGCGTATTGTGTACATAATTTACCTTCATATTATCTCCAGAAGCATTTACTGGAGGAGTAAATACGCTACCTTTGTAGCCAAAACTTCTAAATTGAAATTAAATAAATGAGAGAACAGAATGCTCTAATCCCATCGATGAGTAAAATATCATAATATCATTATACCAAGTAAACAAGAAAATTCATATTACGGCATCGGTACTATTGGAGGATAGAGTGCCATATTTATAGGATGTATACTTTCTAGAATTTTTCTCTGGTTTCTTCTAAAACCATTGTGTGCTTCTCCACAAGATTTGAATTAATTTTATCAAATCTTTAACGGGTTTTTCAGTTCAACATTGTCAACACCTTTATTGGAATATTAGTAAACAAAAACAGGTCCTGGCTTAGTAGATAATTATAGTTTCTGGCTTAATACATAAAATTTGAAAGCTCAACTTTAGTAAGCATGAAACAAGAGTTTTCACTTGTAAGTTTAAATTGCAACCGGCATTACAGAAAGAACATCATGATCAACCTTTAAACTGTTCCTGCATCCTGATTTTTGCCCACAGCGCACATCTACAAAGCAGACAGAATTGCTAGGTGCGATTATCAAGAACTTGTTTATTTTGGATCTAGTGCTTGTTTCCTGGTATATCTTGCACATTGTACATCTTCCTATCACAAACGAAGCTCAGTACCGAATATGTTGGCCGATTATTAAAGGGATCTATTGAATGTTAATTATTCAACAATACAGTCTCTTGATCACTCAAAAGTGGCCGTCATACAATCAGATACAGTTTATCATAATAAACCTGTTAACTATGACCCTGAAGATGTAGACTCTACTGACGACTGCTTTGTCAATCTAAACGATAAAACTTTACCCAGGTTCACGGATAGCCAGATAGCTCGTTACGAAGTGCCGCTAGAATTTAAGCCAGAATTAAAAGTCTCGCTCAATTCAAATAGTCTCCATAACTTTACGGGAAACTGGCACATGTTTTACGGAAACCCTATCAAAGTAGATCCCAGTGAGCTAGTTGCAGTGATGTTTGAAAAAGAAGAAAGAAAATGTTATATAAAAGGGACGGTAAAAGTAGGGGAAGTTGATGGAAATCCTATCTTGGTGGAAGATTGTTAGTACCTGGGCGGTATGAATGGGACTGAGCTTTCGAAAGAAAGCCTTCGAAATAACCCACTTTTTGAGGTTACCACTTGCGATAACAAAACCAGCATTTGCCTCAGACAGACAGAAGGCGAAATTCGAGAAAAGAAGTCGAAAGTTTCTTTCAAAGTTGATTTTGATAGATCAAATAAACACGGATTGATTGATTTCAACTGTTATACTAGAATACAGCTAGGTTCTGAGCATGCTAATCATTCGGAAAATAAAGACAAAGTGAAGGAAGAAATACTCCGGGTACATAGACTATCACATCTGAGTTTTAGCAAAATACTGAAAGCTATCAAAGCAGGTACTTTGTCGGCTTCGACAATACTAAACAATCCTAACTGTGTTAGAGATTTGAGTGAAACAGATTTCTTTTGCAAAACGTGCAATCTAATGCCATTTCGCGCAAAAAAGAACACAGATCCTTTCCAAAAAGTCGGAAACACACTTTATATTGGTACTAGAAAGTTCCAATCCACTTCACGTCAAGGGTATACCCGATTTGTCATAGTCATTGATGAGTTTAGCAATTATGTATGGGCCATTCCATTAGCTGAAGGCACTGATTTTGGTAAAGCTTTCACATCACTCGTCAAGTCAATAGAACGCAAATTTTGCTCTAAAGTTATGAAAGTGGTGGATATTACGGACTTTGACTTTCATGTAAACGAAACGGTTTTCAAAGAATGTGGTATAGCACATCAAAGTCATATTTTTGCAAACCAAGATGAGTGTGAAAACGCCAAAGAGACTTTTCAATCCATTATTGATTCTATGTCTGCTACATGGTCTGCCGCACAGTTTCCTTCTCAATTTTGCTTTGATTTGGTAAGGCTGGTAGTAGCCACGTTAAACAAAACTTCCATTCGGCCTTTCGATGGTAAATACATGTCGCCATATCAGTTCTTCTTCAACGAAAAGCCAGATTTAAAGGACCATATTCCTTTTGGAAGTGATTGCATATCTATAGTTACCACCAGAGATGTGAAACCTGAAAGTGAGTTAGCTTCGCATGGACGTCAGGCCATATATCTTGGTATCGGGCCCACAGACATGACCGTGAATAAAATTCCTATTCAAAACGGAATCATGGTCTACGATATAAACACCAAAAAGGTGAAAACTGCTCTTAAAGTGGTACGTTCTAATATTCCGACGTACCGTAGTCTGAAACACTATACTCCAGTTATATTTAACAACAGCGAATCCCCAGCTCTAAGCTTGAGTATGCTAAATGCCTGTCTTCCAACCAAAGATGGGGAACAGTTGCCAGGCCCTAAGAGCTCGGAAAGCAATAACACTGCAAAAGTACGTCATCAAATTGAGATCTCAACAGATGACAATAATTCTAATAAGCGTCACTTGGGCAATAGTCAGTGGACAAAAATCAACAGCATGTTCGGGCGTAATATAACTGAAAAGACAAGCACCTCAAGCAGAATAGCGGCAAGCAATAATCCATTTGTAAGCCAAACAACAACATTCACGTCAAATTATAATTCGCAGGGTGGTGTTTTTCAAAATTTAGGCACACAAAAAATTAGTTTCAATTCCAATACCATATATTCCAAGAATAACAACCCGGTTCAAGCTCATGCCAGCAATTTCAGTTTTAGCAAAACAAGCGTGCAACAGTTCAACAAAAGAGGGCGTTTACCCAGATATAAAAGCAACACCGCGTTGCCCGCTGAATCCCCACAAGCCCCACCAGATTCTGTCAATTCATTTGGAAAAACGGACGTCTCTACCATCATTGACTATTTCAAGAACCAGACTGGGCCAGCGATGGACAACAGTCAATCGACAATATGTGAAAACTCGTCTGAAGAAACGGAAAAAAGAGAAGCGGATGCTAAACTTTGGAAACTTTCGTTCTCGTCGAAGGGAAAAAATTTGTTAAAGAACCTGATGCAGGATAACTCGAGTAAATAGAATGGTACATATTACTACTACATAACGGAACGTGATATATACTGATGAGCACAATTTAGGGAAGTAACGATGCTTGTTCTATTCCGAGCACCGTCCTTATTTACAGGTCTGTACAAACGTATTCATCCGATCTCCAGTATGAAAAACTCTACGCGCAGAGGAAAGGAACTTTCAGGAAGAATAGAAAAAAACTACAGACTTGTTGTCTTCTACCAAATGCAATTGGGACAAACATAAAAAACATGCAACTTTATGGAACCGTTGCCCTGGGTCGGCTGTGTAGATATTCGGTTCTTTTACTTTTGATCCCGTTCTACGAAATGGGGTGACAAATGGGGTGTTGTTCCCTTTGTAAGAAAGGGTGGCTAACGGGGCGGTCTTTTTATTTTTTGGGTAGAGATTTTGACAAACAAATCAGTAGACTTTAGTATCTTCAGACAAGTTTTAGTGTGTCGGCCGTTTTAAAGGAATTGTTTCTATGCAAAGCCGTAATTTACGTGGTTGACTTGAATAAATTCTGGAGAAGATTCAGTTAGTTGGGAGAGATTCGAATTTTATTAGTGTACCTAGATAATTACCTTGGGTATTATGGAACAATTTTGGTGTCACAATATTGAACAAATACTCTTATCAGATTTTTTTAATACTAATGGATTTTACAGGGAATCAATCAAGCTTGAGGGACAGGCCTGAAATTCATCAGCAATAATCATTTGAGTCTCCGGGTATCAATCGGTAACCTTGTCTTCTCGAAAATCTTGTTTTGTCTTTTGACTCTTGAGTTAACAGGAAGTAAGTCGGGTGCTGATTTCGGGCAAGATAGGGTTGACGTATAAGATGTGAGTTAATATTGTTCTTAAACATAACATGATTGTTCAGACTATGATATGTTTGCTGGAACCCTTCGAATCAAGCAAGCACAATGGCTTGATTGAAAAAAAACCTTTGTGATTTTGATTTTATATACGTTACTGTATGTTGTGGCTCATATCGTGATTATTTGATAATAAAGATGCTCGCATCCGCAACCTACATTTCCGAAAAACCGGGGAATCTCGATGTGGTGTGATCATCTAAATATTACATACTATAGAGTGTTTGAATAAACTGAAAGGCATATATGTAGTGGAAATATCCGGAGCATGAGAAGATTGTTTGATCCAAATATCACGACACGATTGATCGCACCTTTGTGTTCTTCCATAGAATTCATAATGGACGTAACGTGGCTATCTGATGATTAAAAGGCTTGGATCTAAGAAACCTGTGGATGTCTTTATGGTACGATCTTGCGACAATTTGAACAAAAATACGGTTGGACTGTTTGGCCAAAACGCTTTTATCAGGGATGACCAGACTGTTAGAAAATCTTCGGATCAAGGTATAAAATGGCATGACCGAAAACAACTTCTTGAGGTTGCCGTGTGATTTGATTTTGGCTTGATTATTTGATGGCATTTACATCCAACCCCCCGTTGATGTTCCTATGGTATGATTTTACAATCAATCCGGAATACATCATAGTCCCTTAAGCTGAAAGACATTTTTGGAAATATCCGGAGCCTGAGGAAAACTTCGGGTCATTTCATTCAGTAGTATATTTGAGCTTTTTCTCTGTATAACTCAGACCATGTTTAAAGTGATTTTTTTGGCATTTTTATCCGAGGGTCTTGCAAAATAATAACGGCATACTTGTCTATCTCGGAAATCAGTGTTGGCAAAATGTGATATTGAGTGATAAGTTATTTTCTCAAAGGCTTTTGATACTCATTCCGCGTTGTAAGCCCTACGGGAGTTGTTGATTCTGTTTATTCGTGGCACAAATTTTTAATAATCACTCTTCCCACGTATCCAGCACCCAATTCTCAGAGGTTCCTGGCGTCTATAAACACGTACTGAAGGCTGATCAGACAACTGCCAGATCTTGCAGAAAAGCTTTGGATAGATGTGATGAAATAACTTCTACAGAACAACTGTTAGTTATTTGATTTTACAACTAAACCTTGTATATTGTATATTTTATCAAAACGGACGCTCCAATAGAACTTTTTGTTAGAGATTCTGTATTGTTCAGTACACTGTATATGTCGTAGATATTGACTTCTGTTTCTGAGAACACACGTACTGTATGTAAGTATAATTAATTATTGCTAAACAAAATATCTAAGTATGCTCTGGTATGCTATCCAAAATAGCTGATTTTTGACAAGACTTTGGGATCAAATTTCCTTGGTCATAGGCGGTTTGAAAGTATTAAATCTTATGGGTCCATGGTGGTCACCACAAGCTCATCCGTCATACAGTATAAAGCGTTTGGAAACCCCACGGGAGCATGATGCTATTTATATGGAGTAAAAACAATCGCACTTTCTGTTATTTATGGTTGCTCACTATACGTATTTTTTTCTTAACGTGGTTTCTCTAAGAAATCCTTCAAACTGTAAGCAAAAAATGAATTTTATAAAACCATTTCGGATATTTATAGATGCAATAAGAGCCCTAGGAAAAATTTTGCTTCAGATATGAGACTTATAATGGGTAGTGCTAGATTTGAAAGCCTATCAAAAAGTTATTATAATTCACTACCTAAGCGCTTTCCAGTCTGACACCATTTACAATAATTTTTAATCTTGAGGTGATATAATACCTAGAACACTGAGTTCTAATTGGCTAACTATGCTATCCAATTTCTCTACATACAATATATACGGAGTATAGAAATGTTCTTTCGATTAGTATATTGTTCCTGACCAAAAGTCATATAGACGTTAGACTACTCTCTACTTGCTTACTGTTTATTTCCCAGACTGGTGCATAACTTTTATAATCGAGTGTCAAACATATCTAACATGTAGAACATTAAAATCAGACATTTTGAGAGATAGAAATTAGTAAATATTGATATCTCTGGGGAAAAAGTTGGCAGGCCTCTCTAGAGATTTCCCTTTATGATTTCATTTATTCTATAAAAACCCATTGCCTGTAAAATCTTACAAAATAAATAGCTTTTTGAAAAGGTATGAAATCTAGGACAGTAAATTAAATAGGCTATCACATTTTTATCGAAAGTGTTACATTCAAATTTACATATTTTAGTAAGTTTGCCATTTTTCTTACAAAAGGATATAGATGAAGAATCATCATTGGTTTATACTTATTCAGGTCTAATATACTCTATGATCTTATCATAATTTACCTCCTTCAACTCCTCCATTTCAGAACGGGTTATCGAAGTAGAAAATGGAGTATTCTCGTACAAGTTATCAATCTTGATATCAGCCTTATCTGAACTTTCGAGCATATTTCGAAGGCTAGAAATTGCAGATCTAAGGTTTTGAAGTGCAGCTTTACTCTGTGAAATATCCTTTAAATGTTCAGTTTTGAACTTGTTGACAAAAAATCTCACCAAGCGGCCCTCCAAACTGTAGGTGGGCACATTCGAGTTACAAAAAAATGTCTTAAGTTCATAAATGCCTTCGTCAACTTTAGCAAAAGAAACGTCAACGTATTTCTGTCCATATTGTACTGTCAAAACATGAGATTCGTCCCTTC
This sequence comes from Geotrichum australiense, assembly GCA_030563945.1. NCBI lineage: Eukaryota > Fungi > Ascomycota > Dipodascomycetes > Dipodascales > Dipodascaceae > Geotrichum > Geotrichum australiense. Next base: position 111,790 of record JAJMKR010000012.1, on the reverse strand, counting down.
CATTACCTTTGCTCAAAAGCCAGCGAGAAATTGCAGGAATTGCCGATTCAAATTTTCGTAGTTCATTGTAACCAGGAACCATATCAGTGAACTTTACTTCTTCTGGTTGCCTAGTAATATAAGGGTTGTGACGGTAAATTCTGGCTTGGTTGACACTTTCGTTTAAACGGTTTTCGGTTTTCCATTTTAGGGTCTCGAAGATCATTTGTAATACTCTTTGAGGTGTAAAATATCTTACTCCCTCTTTAAGGGTGACCTTGACAAGATTTGTTTCGTCTTCGTCATCGACATCTTTAGGACAATGCAACATGCGGGTTTCTTGTGTCATTGTGTTAATACTGCATGATTTTCTATATGGCGAGACACAGGAAATGATATAAGTTGAACAAATCTTACCTCAATGGATCTTAATACAACCAATTAGCAATGATATTGGCGCTGATATGTGAACTAGGTATTTTGGTTGTTCGTTTTGACGTGTCAATATCTAGGAACTTTTGGTCGAGCCACTCTATACACTTGAAAGTCAAAGCATTATATACTGTACGCAATTTCCAGATTGCTGGTTGACTTAAGTGGTGAAAATTGCTTGTTCAAACCTGCAGTAGAGTTTTTCTTTCTCTTTTTGAACCCAAACATGAAAACTGAATAGTTGCCGGATGATATCATTTAAACTTAAAGCCAAGCCGTCATAGTATGTTAGCTGCACGCACAATGGATTATAATGTTTTTTCTAGTGGATAAAAATAGTGACAAAACTCTGCTATAGAGCAGGAAAGCTTGAAGACTGAGAGATTTCACAAGATTTGGGAATAATACAAAAGCCCCACACTGTAAAAACTCAGGATTTTAGACAGTATTCAAAATCTGGCTAAGACTTTGCAAGACCTGTGATGCAGCAATAACGTTCAAAATAAAAGCTGAACGGTGGAAAATTCCTGATGTAGGTTAACAACGCTTGAAAAAGGCATTCAGTTCTATATGCATATGTCAGTTTATCGTATTAGTGTATTATTTTCAACAGCAACAAGCTTTGATATCTCATTTATTGATAAAAAAAATTTCACTCAATATAAAAAGAATCAACAATTCCTCTTCTAGAAGAATTAATTTCTTTGATACAATATTTCAAATAGTTCAAATTCACTCTAGATCTCAGATTATAAATCCGTGTTTGGTATGTATCATAAAATTTCAAGTAATCTGTATGCAAAGAACTGCTAGCCCCGCTGCTCAATTGTTACCACAGATCATGAAATGTCAAACGGCGTTATAGGTGTCCTTTCCCTTTCAGGTAAACGTCCAGCACCGTGTGCCATACGCGCGCTGCTGATTAAGTTGCTAATTTCTTGCTTAACTTCGGTTGAAATCTTTCTTCTTACTCCCAGTTCACTTCTGTTACTACCTGTGATTTCACCTTCTTCTTTTCCACGCCTAGGTAATCTGCCCGTAACGTCTCTGACACCACTCTTCGGGGGACCCCTGGTTCCCTTGCTAATACCACCATGACTCATTTTTCTCTTGTCTCGTCCACCTCCCCTCATGTTACCGTTTCTACCATTAACCGAACCTCCCCCTCTACTAATCTGACTATTCCTTCCAACCGGCGCGCCTTTTCCAATTCTCCTGTTCCCACCTATTTTACCACTCATATTGTCTTTGGGTTTCTTAGAACGCCGTATAAAATCCCTTGAATCATGACGCTCTAACCCTTTTGTGGTTTTGAACTCTGTAAATCCCATGATCTTTGCCATTAGCTCTGTTTCCTCAGCAAGTTTCTTTTCCTTTTCAATCAACTCCGGACTCTTCTCATTGACTTTGGTTGCATGTTTATTTGTATTGATATGCTTTTCCCTTTCAGCTTGGCGTTCTGCAAGCCGTCTTTTGAAACGCTCTAACGCCGTAGAGTGCTCTTCGTCTATGACGGCCTCTTTCTTATCTTGCAAAGATGGGGTGGTGGTATTTGTAATATTAGCAAGACGTGAAGGGTCGATAAACTTTGGGGGAGGCACTAGTGGCGATTCGGTTGCTTCATTTGGGGAGGTATCAACGCTTTCTTGGGATTGATTTGTAGTAGATGCAGCCGGTTCTGAACCAGTCTTAGAGATCGCTGTCTTCTTGGCTATGAATTTCGTAGGAGGGGCTTTTATGGCTTGCGGTAAAAGTTCAATTACTGGTGTTTTAGTGGGTTTGAATGATGATTGAACGTTTTCTGCTGATGAGGGTCGGGGTTCAGAGATTGTGGCACTAGTTGTTTTTTTGTCGAGTTTTCCTTTTTCTCTTCTGGGTGAAACGTCTTCCTGTTTTATTTGTGGTTCTTGTTTATCTATATCTTGATTGGCGTCACCCATAGTCTTGTCTGGTTGAACCCCATGTTCTGTCCCTTCGTTCCCATATTTTGTTTCGCGTGAATCTTTCTTCAGTTTAGAACTATTATTTTGATCTATTTCTGATTTAATATTCTCTTGTACGTCTTCAGAAATTTCATTTCTGTGCCGATCTTTCAAATCCCCCTCAACCTTCACATTGACATCAGTATCTCTCGCTGGTCTGTTTCGAGAGAGCTCGTTTCGTTCGTGAATACTCCTTTCTGACTTAGAGCGGTCGTTGCGATCCCTTTCTAATCTAGTTCTTTTGTTTGATTTTCCTCTGGCGTCTTCGCGGTCATAAGGTTCACTTTCTAAGTTTGGTCGCCTAGGTGCGTTTCTTTCTTGTGCTCTTCGGTCTTGATATCCTTCTTCATCATATATGCCTCTTTCCATCTGGTCACGCTGGTATAAATCTCTGTCTGGATATTCCCTCCCATACTTGCTTCTTTCAGGTAGACCTCTTTCCGGACGGGGTCCTCTTTCTGGTTCATGGTATTGGGATTTAGTCTTGTTCAACCTGCTTCCTTGTTCATTAGATCTTTCTAAACGTCGTGCTTCCAATTGCTGTATTTCGAGTGGTTTTTCCATTAATTGGTTCCTTTCTCTTTGTACTCTGCGTTCAGGTCGGTTGTTCTCGTTTGCCTTTTCATTTGGCCGTTTGGGTTCGGGACGGCTTCTCTCAATCTTGTTTAGTTTTGAGTGTTCATTGCTGTATTCCCTAGGGTTACTACCACTTTGGGCGGAAACACTTTCTTTGGCCTTCTTTGGAGCTTTGTTTACTGGTGGTAAAGGAAGTGAATCCAAAGAAAAAGGATCACTAACAATATTGTTAGAAGCCTGCTGAGGACGTCTCCTAAATCCAGACATTTCTAACTTTGAACAGTTGGTTAACTGGTATTAGGGAAAAAAGAATGTGGAGGAAAGGAGAAAAAAAAGTTGAAACAAAAAACTAGATACTGCTTACTAGTACATAGCATATCTGGCTTCAAGGTGTATCACGTCCTCACAGCAACACTTTAGATCCATTACAAGGGCAAGTTCGTTACAGAACTCAGCTTTGTGATTTGAACACTGATTTTGACTCCTGATGAATCTTACACCATGGCATGGCAATGAGCTTTTGGCCTTTCCTGTACTAAAAGAGGGAAATTCATTTCAGGCTCCTCGGCAATCGTAATTATGCACTAAATTTACTTACTGTACTAATATTAGTTGTGTTGAAACTGGCAAATGCGGGAAAATAAACTCCAAGTTGTAGAATGAAGCATATTAAGACTGTAGGTTGCTAGTGATAAAATTAATGGTGTTTATTTCATATTTCTATGATGATGTATTATAGAAATTAGAAATTCACTACTGAAGATTCAGGTATCAGACTATTGGTTTGAGTCTGATTCTTCATATCGATATTTTGAACGCATAAAGAACCTGGCATATGAAATAGTATGGTAAAGAGATTTGCGTCCGTCACTATCATTCACATCCAAATAGCAAGGCATACAGTACTGTAAAACCCCCATAAGTCTTTGTAGTGACTTTCAGTTTGAGGAGTCTCTGGTTTAAATTGTTAGCTAGATTGCCAAAGCTCATGTAATTAGAGGACTATACTACAAATGGATGATTGGGTCTGGCGCTAGTTGTATGTTTATTGGACCAACGGTTTCTCACAACCAGTAATGTATGGTATTTAAGTAGAAATTCAAATGAAATAAGACAACAATACAAATTATTGATAAATAGATTTGGCAAATTTAGACACCCCAATGGAGCTCATTCGCAGACTAGTCGCGAAAATTATCTAGCCTTGAAAAAACCAAAATATAATAGAGTGCTAACTCCTCAGAGCTTGTTTGAACTCAAGACATAAATTTGTTGAACCAGAAAAGTGTAAAATTGTAAGATACAAGAGCGGGCAAATTCTATATCGTATGGAACACTACCATAACTATATACTGGTATTTTGGGTCGAATAGTATATTCAAAATATAAAAATGACGAAGATATTCACAAAATAGAGAACGGACGTCAGTCATATCATCAAATTCATAGATAAAGCTATTAAAACATAAAAATTCATAAAAAAAAGTTAGCCCTACAGCTAGAAGATACATGTAATCGTAGAGTCTGATCAACGTTATTCAAAACTGACTCTACACAAACCCTTCAGGTACACCTTTAGCTCCTCTTCCACCCACAAAGACACCAAACTCTGCATTCCATTCCATCCCACCTTTCATGACATTTCTAATAATCTGGAACCCTTCCATACTTTCATATGGAACTCCCGTTTTCGGATCAACAAACTTGCACGGCTTACCCGATACAACACACTTCGGTATATTGGCATTTGCCAGCGTTGCAGCTGCCGAAGCTCCTGTAGGCGTGGCAGCCGTCGCAGGCATGAGAGGTTTGACTGTAAACTTTGATTGTTTCACCGCTGCTGCAGCTGCGGCACCAGCAGACGCTGATTTTTGAGGTCCAAAAACATTGGCAGGTTTAGATAAGGCAGGTCTAGGCCTGGTTTTTGTTTGAGTTCCAAACAGAAGTTCCGATAAGTTGACTTCGTCTGTAACTGGATACACTGTGACTAAAAGCTGATCTTTCTTTTTTGTCTCGGGTTGAGGTTCGGATTCTCCAAAATCGAGGAATTGTTTCTCGAGCTGTTCTAATTGTTCGACGTTAGGAGTGGCACTTACTTCAATTGTCCGAGAAAGAAATCGAATGAATGGCGGTTCCATTTGTTTCTTCGCAGTGGTTGCACGCCGCTGTTCTGCTTTCTGATTCTCAAGTGTTAAAAACTTATTCAGCGACGCCGTGTTTTCTAATTCCGTTTGTTTAGCTATTTCTAATCTTTCAGCTTGCGTAAGAGAATGCGTTGGTTTAGGTGTCGTTTTTTTCGTTATAGGGCGTGATTTCAGTCTTTGCTGGATGGTCTGTCCATTTTGAATGGTTGACGAACGAGCTGAACTTCTTCGTTGTTCGGGATGTACCACTGATTTCTTTTTCGGTACAGATGACTTTGGTTTAGGGGCGGTGGGTTGCTTCGATTTCGAAGACAAGATCATATCAAGTTTGGTTTTCTTTCTTTGCTTAGCTTGTCGTTCTTCTTCTCGTGCCGCATGCTCGTTCTCTTCTTGACCATCCGAGTGATCCACATCAGATTCAGAACTACTACTACTAAAATAATCTGCTTGTCCGTCATCTTTCTCTTCTTCACTCTCCCACTTTCGTTTCAGATCAAACTCAACGTCATCTTCAAACTCCATAAAAATATCGCTGTTTGGATCATGCTGTAAAGGATTTTCCGAGTATAACAGCGATTGAAGCCGGTTTCCAGCATTCTGCCGCCGCTGTCGCGTTGCTATTATACTATCTTGAGGAAGCAATTCTGGCATGTTTCTCCAGTTATCTTTTTTGTTATATTTCAATTCATAGATTAGATAAAAAGCATAATAAGAAAAGATAATGAGCGAGAGCAAAAACGCGTCAGAGTTAATATTCTGTACTCTAACCGTTGTATATACCCTAACCTTCAGAATTCAAATTGAAAAATATCTTTGTATGGATACATGTCAGGCCCATATTATAATTTGCAAATAAGATCAGCCAAATCCAATCATGAGGGCATTCAATATAGTCAAACGCTTGCACTCAACATCAACCAGCAGCTCTGAGCTCGCACATTTTGCTAAGCTGGCTGAATCATGGTGGGATGTTAACGGATCACAGCGAATTCTTCATAAAATGAATTTGCTGCGAATGGACTTTTTGAACGAAATCATCTCAAAGCCTATCCCCAGAAAAATACCAGGTTACTCACTCGACTTATATCCCAGCACAAAATCAAATCTACCAGAAAAGGAGTCGTGGAATGTGCTAGATGTAGGATGCGGTGGAGGATTGGCGTCTGAAAGTTTGGCCAGATTGAGATTTACAAAGAAGGTTACAGCTATCGATTTGTCGCCAGAAGTTTTAGAAGTAGCAAAGGAGCACAAGTCTTTAGATCCTGCACTTACTGATAAACTTGACTATCAATTGAAATCTCTCTCCGAGGTAGAAGGCAACTTCGACCTTATTACTATGTTTGAAATGCTAGAACATGTAGATTACCCGTCCTCTGTGCTAGAGGAAGCTTTGAACAGATTGAACCCTGGTGGTTATCTGTTCCTTTCAACTATTAACAGAACTCCTGTGTCATGGTTCACAACTATATTTATGGCTGAAAAAGTGCTGGGAATTGTGCCTGATGGAACTCATAGCTACGAGAAATATATTGACGAAAGTGAGCTAAGGACCTGGTTCAATAAACGTGAAGATACTGTAGTTTTACAGTCAAAAGGATGTGCTTACGTTCCTGGATTTGGATGGAAATACCTTGGCTCACCCCACATGGGTAACTATTTGATGGCTGTCAAAAAGCTCGAAGCTTGAATAAAATATTTCATGTAAACATCAACAACCAGACTTCATTGTACATATAGCTAAAATCATACTAAGCTGCTGCTTCTTTCTGTTTAGCAGGTGCTTCCGGCACCGGTTCATCAATAAAGTTGGGAACTTCCTCTTCCTGTAAGTAGCTTGGTAATGCTCCGTTATCAGCTTGTTCAAGTTCCATCTCTTCTCCCAAAGCTTCAAGTTCCGCATCTAATTCTCCTTCACTGATGTCATCAGGCACAGCGTAATTCCGCGACATGGCTTCCTGTAACTCTTGGCCAACATCCATTAAATCCGCCATTTCGTCTTGTAGCCTTTCGATTTTGTCAATGTCAACTTTGCCGTACTGGCGTTTTAGCTCCTTATTTGCTGTCTTCAATGCATCTACCGTAGTCATAACGTTGCGAAGATTCTCTGTCTGTAGCGTCGTTTGGCCAATATTGAAAGATTGTGTTTCCAGCTGGTCCTTCTGAGCTTCTATCTGTTTGCGTCTAAGGAGTAGTTTCATAGCTTTCTTCTTCAATGCCGACTTGCCAGGGCCGTCCCTCATTCTGGACATCTTTGACTGGTAAGTTGATAACTCTGCATTCAGTTTTGACAGCTGAACATCGAGAGAAGATATCCTTCCATCGAGACCGGTAAGGGCGTCATTCAAAGTTGGTTTAGGTGCAGTGGATTTGGATCCGAATAATCTGTTCATTGTTGACTGTGTGTGGAGAATAGAAAAAAAAAGTGAGTGGCAACCAGACAGGATTTGTTTCTTGGGACATCTTTTTCCAACTGCCGGTCTATTTTACAAAATATTTCACACATGAAAGAATCCGGCGCTAAGTTAAGTTAAATTGGATAGGTGAGGATAGAGAGATATGTGTGGGATACTGTTTAGATGCATTAAAGATAAGGCTTGGAAGGATGACAAGTTCGAGTCTCTGATACCTCTTATTAGATCAAGAGGCCCTCACGTACAAAGTTCTGTTGAGTTATCGGATACAATACAAATGTATTCTTCTGTTCTATCGTTACGACTACCGCTTACCCCCCAGCCATTAGAACACCTGCAATTCAATGGAGAACTTTACAACGATGATATAGAAGGAAACGACACGCAATACTTTTTGGATCTAATCAAAAGTCATGGAGTGACACATGCCGTCCAACGTGCTCGGGGAGAGTTTGCGTTTGTTTACGTTGAAGACAAGAACATTTGGTTTGGGAGAGACTGTATTGGACGACGAAGTCTTATGTATGAGCTCGACAGCAACCAACTACTTATATCTAGTGTAGGATTGTCTCAAGAGGTCAGTGGTGGCGTTTTATATTGCTATGACCAGGAAACTCACCATCTAATGGAATATAACTGGGGCAAAGAGTTGCAGTATCCTTATCCGTTTGTCAATAAAATATTATTGCAATCTGAACACGAACTGGAACAGTATTCAAATGCTCTTTGTTCCCTTTTGATTAAAGCTGTACAAAGGCGGCAGTATCCCAACATATCTATCTTGTTTTCCGGAGGGCTTGACTGTACGATCCTTTCATACCTACTTGCTAATAATACTTCGTCGAAGATCACTCTATTAAATGTAGCATTTGACAATCCTCGTGTCAAAGAAGGTTACTCGACACCTGACCGACTTCTTGGTATCCGTTCCTACACAAACCTCAATACGCTTATTCCAGGCAGGTTCGAGTTTCGCGAGATCAATATTCCTTATTCAGAGACAGTTGCACACCGTGACACTGTACGGTCTTTAATGGCACCCCAAACAAGTGTTATGGATCTATCTATCGCTATTGCATTTTATTTTGCATCACGACCAGAAGAAGGTGATCCACCAGTACTTATTTCTGGACTAGGAGCCGATGAGTTATTTGGGGGTTACTCACGGCATGCACGGAGCTATGATCTCGGCGTAGACGATTTCACGGCAGAGTTACAAACTGATTTTGAGAGATTGCATTCCAGAAATTTGGGAAGAGATGATAGGGTTATTGCTAACTGGGGAAGGGAGGTGAGATACCCATATTTGGACGAGGATGTTGTGAGATGGGCACTGGGTGAGTGTCCTGTCGAACTGAAAAAAGACAAGCGTGTGCTAAGACTGATTGCCAAAAGTATGAGTCTAGAGGTTGAACTGGAGAAAAAACGAGCTATACAGTTTGGTGCCCGAAGCGCAAAGATGGAAATTGGAAGCGGGAAGGTAAAGGGCCACGAGAAACTGACTTGAATAGTATAGAAACGTTATGATATATTGTAAAGATTTTTTATAGATAATATGTGAACTAATGAAAAGTATGTGATGTTTTTGAAGTCGTAGCTGTATGTAATGTGCACCGATAACATACAATTATATAAGTCCCCATATGCTGTTTCAGTATGTTTTACGACATATGTCTGTAGTAGTTGCTAAACTAGTACTTGTAGACAGATGTTAGTATATTCTATTTCATCAACAACACAATCGTGTAATGTAATGTTAACAATGCTATCACTATGTAAGCAAAGATAGCAGAAAGATATATCTTCTGTGTATAAGAGAGACGATATCTGCTTCATGAAATTCATTTTCACAATCTCCAAATAAAAATAAATATCAAGAATCATCACCGATAATCAACTACACATCACATATCTACGGCGATACAAAATGTTCTCCCAAAATTTCACTTACTCTGCACCCAAATATTCTCCTGGTACTCCAACCCTGCCCAGGTCTGAAGCCCGAGAAAACGTGAGGCTTTTGTACACTCAGGCGTTAGCAAGGAAAATGGCCAACTCTGTGGTAGCAGCTTGAACTGAGCATTCGCCCTATTAGAATCAATACCTTTCAAAAAAACTCGTGGCCAGATATTAAATAGAGACGTGTCTCTGGTGGTAGGCCAATGTGAATCTGGAATTCACAAACCACGAATCTGCGGTTTACCTTTTAGAAATTAAACCTAGACTCTGAAGTTAGACATGAACTGTTTGAAAGCAGATCAATAGTTTTGATCTGTTAGTGTGCTGTATAATTGAAAGATCTGTGACATTAAGCAGTCCAGTTTGCCTGTACGCAAAATGTTATATTTGAGCAGGCCAAAATCAATGAAAGTTGTTTCAACACGTTGCTGTTATATTTTATAGATATCTTTAGATTCAAACTCTGATTTTTTTGTAAATTTTACAGATTCAACAGCCATTTCAATAGTCTTATAACTATTACGAGAAGCTTCATATAACAGTAGTCTTATTAAAAGCAATTGATTAATATATTCTGGTATGTTGTATACATGTTCTCGCAGTCTGAACAGGCCACTCTGTAGTTGCAAATTTTTGAGATAACTATTTGCGATTTTGTGAAAACATATTATACAACAATTGCCAATTGATATCAGGACAGAATGAGACTTCCATCATGTGTGATGCTATACATCTGGAGTTGTTAGAGGATTCTTGATTTATTCTGTTTATTTCCTGATAATTTTTTAGTCAACATATACTACGCTGTAAACATTCATCGAAGCAATTCAAGTCCCAGACATATCTGAATTTATTTTACAAGTATGAATCAGGGGCAATTCATTAATAGAAACCGTCAATGGGCCTGAACTTTCATTCCTCAATAATTTGTTCGTGTAGCTCACCAAAGGTCACCCACAATAATTCATCCATCTGAAGGTGCAATTCACACACCTTCTCTCCTTGGTATCACCTCCCAAATTAGATCAAAAAAGTTCAAAGTCAAAGCACGACTGCCACTATTCAACAACTTATCGCAAACGATATCCCCTACAACTAGAAAAGAAAAAAAATATTCCGGCGACAAAAATGAAGTCTTGCCAAACTGATGGTGGTTTTGACCAAGACTCTTATACATGATGCCTCGAGCCGGAATCGAACCGACGATCTCGTCATTACTAGTGACGCGCCTTACCGCTTGGCCATCAAGGCATTGGATGTTGACGATATTTCCTGGGCTCTTGATATTCACCGAATTTGAAGTCTGTCACCGAAAAAAGGAGTGTTGTATACCCTAAACCTGTTGTTTTCTAGTTAATTTCAGCAAATTCATGGACGTACAAAGTTCAACCTTCTAAGCCCGTTTGATAACTACTTTCAAAGGCATATCATAGAATATCATATATAATGGTTTCGAAAGAATTGAAGACTCAGATCACTCCATATTTTACGGCGAATATACATACGAATAAGCAGGTAAGTTTGTGGTTTGGAGACTCTACAACGCTAGTAATCTATTCTAACTGAAAAATGTATAACTAGTCGATAGCGTATGTCAGGCATGTACAAACGCTGGTATCCGGTATGGCAGCAGGTATTTTGAATCTGGAACTGCTACCTGCCGCAATTCTCTACATTAGCGCTCATATAGTTGCGACTATTATGCTACGGCTTGTTATCAAAACTCCCGATAAATACTTTCTTACACCCAGATCGGATCTCTACTTTGACGGATTGTTCTCAGGTCTCACGTCGTACATACTTTTCTGGACGTTTTTCAAAACCCTGACTACCTAGATCCATATTATAATGTACTTCAATAAAAATTTCAGCTTTCGATCTGATTTCGTTTTTTTTCTCTTATGATCTTACTGCTTTATCTAACAATTTTTTAATCTCTTTACATCCCTCCAATCCCACGGCGATCGCGCTCTCTAACCTTTCTAACGGTAGTTTGTCTTCGCACAGCATAAGACCGACTTTATTTCCTATGACGCCCATAGTAACAACCGGAACTCTGAACTCCTCGTACATACATGGATCAAGGACCGGCGTCGCTTCAATCATCCCAACATTCACCGCTGTAACAAAATCTCTCATCTCAATCCCCGCATCAATAAGTGCAAGAGTAACGGCATTGATGCAAGACGCCATCATTCCTCCATCGTTTGCTAGCACTTGCACGTTGACGGTGATCACAGTGCGCGGGTACTTTTCAAGGAAAACGGCTTTTTCAAAAAGTTGACGTAGCATTGTAGACATTGATAGCATATTTTTGTCGTTACGTGAAGATCGCTGTCGTTGCGGCTTGCTAAAAGGAGACTCCCGTACTTCTATGTCGAGTGTGCCGTGTTCAAGATTCAGCTGTGTGCGGGTGGGCTCCATAGGTCCAGTCAGTAGACAAAGCACTTTGGTCAGCCCGTGTTCAAATGAAGCAGATCCATCGTGAGTGGGATGTGTCGTGGTTGTGGCTCGCAGGTGACGCAGGTTGTTCCATCGTCGACCATCTGGTTATATGTGGTTAGCTAGTGGAATTTTCATGATTCAAATTCATGTCACTTACCTATTCGGAGACCCTCAGGTGAGTATAATTCAGACTGCAAAAACACAGTTAATAATTATTTCCTATGAAGCTTCGCAATAAGACTTACCATTTCAAATTCAATTAACGATCTGTGCAATAAATAACTTCAAGGAAACTTGACTGTATATATCCAGGAACTCCAAGTTTTTCAGATGCTGTTTATTGAGCAAAAGAGAAATCATAGAGCAAAATTCTGAAAACTCCCATCTACACGTGATATAATAGATGCATCTTGACACTTAATTAGAGTGCGGTTCGAGTTTGTTACATGTTACATTGTCTGAGTTTATGTGTAGAACTGTCACTGGAAAGCGCAAAGAGGTTTGTGATAGTCTCGATTAACAAGACTCAGCCCCAGATGCGTCATACTTGAACCATACTGAGATAGTTTCTTTACCAATTCCGTTGCGTGAAATTGCAACTAGATTGACAAGTGAGTGATTCTTACCCAAGAGTTTTGTTATCGCGATACCCTTATGAGTATTTGAGAAACACTGTATTTCATTAATTAGATTCGTTACAAGAAAAGCTGGTTTAGATTTAGTAAAAAGTCAACCATTACCGGTAATTGAGTTTATAAGGTAATCAGATTTTCAGGTTCTTTTGGCGCTTCCCGCTGGAAACCAGCATTGTCACTTTCTGTGCTACCCTTCATCATTTCCAAACAGGTGTCTACCGCTGCTCCTACCCTTCCTTCCTTTTGTGTCACAATTTCTGTAATGATCTCCCTATCGATATTTGGGAACATTTGAGCAAGAGTTTCCACTGTGTTCTCCAGTTCCATGTTTGTGATACGTTTAGCCTCAGCTTCTTCAGCAGATATTTGTCTCGCTGCAACTTCTTCAGGATGTTTTCGGTCATCTTCTTCATCCTGGGGAGGTGGTGTTTGAACGGGTGATACTGGTTCGGAAATAAGAAGTTTGGAAAGATTTTTTAAAGGTGCAAAGATAGAAATTGAACTTTCTTCGTTATTCTGGATTGAGGGAGGCGGTGGAGTATTGGTAGTTAACTTCACTCTTTCAGATAGTACTTTGACAGAAGATTCAACTTTGGTCTCGAATTCTTCGTCAGAAATACTTATAGCACTTCTGTCAAGCGTTTCGATAAAGTTGACTGCACCCTGTAGTGACGATAGGTAGTACCCATCTTCTCCATTCAGTCGTTGTGGATTTCGGAACCTCTGAATGTAGTTCAAATTCGACACGATATGTTTTGGTTTTGCATTTAGAACGACAAATATTAGAACAGGCAAGAAAGAGTCTGCATTTTCTTCTGTGTCCGTTCTTCGTAATAATCCATAAATAACTTTACAACAATTTAAAACGCAGATCATTTTGTCGCGGGGAGCTCTAAATTTATTGATTTTAACAAGTTGTTCGGCAGCTAGTTCAACAAACGAATCTTGTACTAGGTCTTGTGGGATGTCTAAGTGTCGCGGTTCAATCCATCCCCATAAATGCAGTTTTTGGTCCAATACCCTATCTCTTATCAAATCTTCGTCATGTAAATCTGAAGGTACTCTCATAACCGGACTAAACGTTTTATCATATAACCTGTTCATAATCAGTTTTTCTATTCCTTCCAGAGAATTGTCTGAGAGCATTTGTGCATCTTCAAGTTTGCCAGTAATGAATACTATAAAATCCGAGATAATTTTGATTTGGTCCGTAACGTTCCAATTCTTCTTATTAAACTCCGTGAGAAAACTCTTTATATATCTTCGAATAGGCTCTCCTTTTCGCGACCTTAATTGGTCAAGGAATGTGGGGAAATCAAAAGGAGCCGACTCTTGCGATTCATTTGAGGTGGTAGTCGTTTCTGCTGTATTCGTTGTATTCTCGTCACTCATTTCTTGGTATCGCAAAACTGTCAATTCGCACTATCACCGTTAACGAAATAGCGGGTAATAATTTCAAAAAATGTGACAGAAAAAAAAAATATCTTATTGAACAAAATAAAATATAGGAACAGGGAACATTAACATCAGAAATAAGACTTCAATAGGTTCTTTTAGGTTAAGGGTTGTATTCATGAACTAACGTTATTCTTCAAATTTGACGTTCCTTAATAAAGCATCGTGCACGTTTACTGATTAGAGCAATCCAAATTGCAATAATGGTTTCAAAAGCTCTGTCGAGCAATGTTATTTAAAGGATTTGAAAATATGTGAATAGCTACGGCGAATAATGTTAACTAACTAGGTATATTATTTCAGAGTATAGTCTACATACGAAAAGATTCTCAGTAACATGAACAAAAAGTCGTCTCTAAATTCACTCCAACAAACAGCAACCTGTGTTATTTCTTTGTGTCATCATCTTGTATACTAGCAAATACTGTGAGCTGACTACTAGCGTCAGCAAACACCAGATCAACATCTTTAGTAGCTGTATTTCTCACTCTGGTGGGAACGGTAGATTCCACAGCTTCACCACCTTCAGAACCTAGCCCTAATTGGTAAGCAGTTCCTGCACCCCAAGTCCAAGCACCCCCATCGTCTTTCGCAATGGCCACTGAGTGTTCGGTTCCGCATGCAATAAACTTGAAAGCTTTTGGGAAAGCTGGTTTATCATCGTCTTCACCTTCAGTAATCAAGGTTGGTACTGGCACGTATGCAGGCATTTTAGATGTAGGATCAATCACAACTGAATCAGGGAAGGTTTTAAGTCCAAGTTGACCTCCAGTACAGTCACCGCAAGCATAAATCTGTCCCGACTTGGTCAAGAAAAGACTGTGTCGATTACCAACTGATATTTGAACAATTTCTTTATCGTCAAAAAAGGAAACTTTTTCAGCTTGTTTAACGTAACCATCCTCGTTAACTGGAAGACCTAAATTTCCAGACCCGTTGTGTCCAAATGCATATACATGACCATTTTTGTCAATTGCAAATGAAGAGCTTCCACCAGCTGCAATATTCACAATGTCTCGAAGTCCTGGGATTTTGAAAGGTTCCATAACACGGAATTGATGAGGATCCAAATCGTGTCGACCCTCAAAACCAAGAGCACCTCTCATCGAGAGCCCATATCCATACACGTTACCTTCTGTTGTCAGAAGAAGAACATGTTGATCACCACCCGCAATTTTGACAATACGTTCTGATGATCTTCTAGTCACTGGAACATGAGTAAAACGTTTGTAACTGTCTAATCCGTCGGATCTGCTGGTGACCCTCCTAACACCATCGGACTTGAAAGTTCCACACACAAAAAGCTTTCCGGATTCATTGACCGCAAGCGACATGCAATCGGTTGTTCCCACAGCAACAAAACGTTCCTCGGTTTCAGCGTAGTCGGGTGTTGATTCTTTTCTAGAGAACAACAAGTCCTCGTCCTTTTCTTCTTCGGAAACATCAGTTGTGCGACCGAGAGTGAACTCGTCGTTCTGACCCCAAGTAACGACGCGGTGGTCGGCCGTTAAGGCTAATGTGTGACCACCTCCTACCGAAACTGCAACGATTTTGAACTCGTTTGCAAGCGCATTAACTCTGGGTCTTTTAACTTCACTGACCTCAGGGCCAAGTCCTAATTCACCGGCGATACACGAGCCTATGCGAAGATTAAGTTAGCATTAACCGGCAACTGCAATTTTTCACGAATAAATTCTTACCATTTGTAAAAAGCTTCAAAATTTTGGAAGGAGCGGTGAACTCCACTATTTCTTTAGTAATTCTTTGTCTTTTGGAGGGAGCTCCATCTGATGCATTTGAAGCTGTTGAAGCTGTTCTCTTAGATGTCGCGGGTTTTCGTACCATTTTTTTTTTCTATATAAATATTCGGCGCGTATGGTGGTTAGAGGAAGGAAAAAATTGTTACAAAAAAGTTTAGTGTGAAAAATAAGCCATAGGGCTAACAAAAAAGTTTGGAAGGTTGAGATTTGCTGCTGAATGAACCCTAAACACAGAATTACTTCACTTTCGAAGAACAAGTGGTATGGTACCGTCTTTGGTGCGTATTCTTTGTTGGAAATTGTGCAGTTCCTGAACGTGCTTTTGGAACTGGTTCTAAGGTAGCAAGCCATAGAGAGTGTGCTCTCACGAGCCTTACTTGGTTGGTGGTACTGGCTCGATTCTATCTGCGTTCTCTATGTGTTGTGATTATATTCGATGTTTTATATAATATGTTTCATGTATTTAATAATTTCTACATTAAGTATTAAATTTATAGATAGATTGTCATCAACATTATAAAAAAATCGTTAAATAGATTTAGCATCTTAGATCTGTTACCACTTATCAGTATTAAAATAGTGGACTTAATGCACTAACGTCAGTTTTAGTCTACATGTGGAAGTCCCCAATTCAGCTAAGCACTGATACTACCAGAGTTTGGCTAATAGGCAGATCATTTATTTTGGCCTTCCAGAAAAATTGAGAAAACCCATCGAATCTAAACTTCTCAAATTATGGCTTCTCAACTTTAGTAACGCCGTTTAGATTCAACATCATCTTAGGAGTAATCTTTTGGATAACTTTTGGGTCTTGTCCTGTCACAAGAATATCTATAGAGCAGGTAATTTCTGTGAAGTATATTTGACTTATATACGTAATAAAGCGTATTGTCTATATTGACAAGCTCAATATTTACCAATTGTCCTGGCCGTTATATTATGCTGATAATATATCTATGATAGTGGTTCTACTGTATGATATACCACTAGGAGTTCAGAATAGTCAATACAGTTTTCCATGATTTTTGTTTCGTATTGTGTATTTTAATATAGTTCCTCCACAGTTTAGCGCAGTAGAGGTATTTATTATTAGCGTAATATAAACAATTCATACATATCTATATATTGTTAGAGATCCAATTGTATCTAGCTCTGAACTGAAATAGCACTGCTTTAGCTGATAATTTATATTTGAAATTATAAATCCTCAATAAAACAGTCTCGGACGTTTCCCAATATAAAATTCAGTGTTACAACACAGTGCTTATTCTATCAGTCTACATGATAAATTGTGTAGCATGTAAGATAGCGTTGAGAGTACCAGTTTGATGGTATTATCTGCTCTAGCAGATCTTCTGTACGCCGCTTTAGCAAAAAAAATTATTGTAATTTATTTGATGTCTTCTTCTATCACAAATTTAGATATAGCAGTTTGAAAATCTGTTTTCATCAACAAGTAAAAAGTCTAAAAGAAGAGCTATATTTTGGGTATGAATATAGCTCGTTTATTCAATATGACATGTCTTGTAATTCTGAATGAGCATCCTTGGTATTTTCGAGACTGAGTGTCTGAATCAAACATGAACGACAAGTATTCAACGACCCCAAAAAAACTAGACATCTGGGGGTTGATACTCAAATATTGTGGCTAATATTTACACATTGAAACTTGTGTCTCTTCTACTATTACGAGACATACAGCTGCTTGATTTTCCAACAAGACAGTGATTTATTGCTCTGAGCTAATATCCAGTACTGGTCAAAATTGTAAAATCATATTGAAAGAATCTTTGAATCAAACAACCATTCTATTCAAAACTTTTCAGCTCTAGCATACTCAAGTATGTATATAATTCAACACGTTTACTAAGTTTGATTTTACAGGCACAAAGTCTGGCTTGGTCTGTAGATTCAACCTCTGGGTTTTCTGTAACTCAAGAATAAGAATTGCAAAATGATGCGTAAACCATTAAACTTATCAGATTTTCACAATTTTGTAATACGGAAACGACTATAACTATTTCTATATAATTAGATTTTTTTTGATCAGTTCATGTATTCCATTTTATTAGTTTTCTTTAAATTATGATCCATAATATCATAATATACTGACTCAAAACAAATTTTCACAATCTGGCCTCTACCAGGAATGTGTGACTGCTACATTTATCATACTCTCCAACTTCAATATTGCTTTAGCTTCGTACAGTATATACTAATCTGTCAAAAATAATTGGTTTTCAGGCCAGCTTGTTGTTCCTTTGGTCAAATATCTATACATTTATAGGTCAAGCACGGAAATGACATTTGTTTGTTATTTATAAATTTGGTATGATAATTTTTTAAAATGTCACAGCAAAAGTTACAAAAGTTGAAACATAGAGGTTCAAATAATTAATCGTAGATTCTAAATGAACATCATAATATAATTCACATGTATAAACGTCATATACTCTTTCTGTATACACACACGAACAACAAATTGTCCAAATGAAAAAATAAATAAATAAATAAATAAGTCCCCTTCTGGCCTTCTGCTCTATTTCTAATCATACTCCTTCCTAATCTCCTCAAACTTCGTCATAATCTCTCGATGTTTCCTCAACCCTTGTATGAACCTGTCCAACACGACTTCATCTTTTTCCATGGCTTCTAGATATTTCTTCGTATGTTTCGCCTCCCTCATCACATCGTTTGAATTCTCCACGTCGGCCCTTGATCTCTCTTGCATGTACATTTGAACCTTCGAAAAATACCTGTTCCACTCTTCCATATATGCAACGGTCTGTACACCGTACCTTTCTAAATCGGCTGTACTAGTTGGAAACTCTGGTGCTCTCGGAGGCCAAAATTGCAATACAGCAGAGGAGTCATGAAAGTCCAGCAAAGATGGTATTTGTTTGTAACTATCATCCAAGGCTTCCGACATCATTGGCATTGCAAAATTCCCCGTGGTCTGTGTAAACGGTGGAACTTGTGCCAAGTTAGAGACTTTGATATTATTCTGCGATAAATTCGATCTTGCTGTTCGCGGGAAAGAGTTCGGTGTCGTGCGGTTGAATTTGGCACGTCGCGGCGATGGCGTTGCAAATAAACGAGGCATGTTGGTGTGAGGTGGAACGGGGTTGATAATTGGAGGCCGTTTCTTTGGTGCCGGATCCTCTTCTGAAGAAGATCGAGATGTCGCATAAAGGTTTCGCTTGCCATGGGGAGTGCCCGGCTGAGATTGAGGATCCTGTGTGGGAATTTGGTTATTTGAGTTTTGAGGGTCCGGCTGATATTGGGCTTGGGAGTAAGCCGGATCATGCTGAGTGTTTGCTTGATGATAAAAGTTATGCTGTTGTGGTTGGTATTGTGCTTGTTCTTGTGCTTGAGGATTAACGTATGTTTGGGATTGTGCGTGTGCTTGTGCTTGAGGATTAACGTATGTTTGGGATTGTGCGTGTGCTTGTGCTTGAGGATGCTCTTGATGAAAAGTTTCGTATTGACCTGTCTCCAATGGAGAATGCATGTGCGTGTTTTCAGTGAACGGCTTTTGCGATGTTGAAGTTTGTGGCTCTTGAGGTATATCCCGCTCGTCCTCCGTACTGCTCAAATCTACAACCTCGTCTTCACTGATTTCAACTGTGTCAATATCGGGCACCTTAAAATGCGACTTTTGTTTTGGTTTGATATCAGGTCCTGGTGAGCATTCAGGACTCCATGTTGGATTTACTGACTGTTTATTTGATTTTGGTAAGTTGAAATTTATCTTTGACGCATTTTTGGGAACCGAGTTCCTTTCTGTTGGTACCTGTCTCGTTTTCTGCGCGCTTGATCTAGTTGGTTCCGTATACCCATTTGGATTTCTCGTAAAGGCTGGATTCCGAGGTTGGTGTTCGTATGGCGGTGATGTCGTTGTTTTCGCGCCGAAAAAGTTGCCTTCTCTCTGTTCGTCCTGCGTGAACGACTGGCTTTCTCCATACACTTTACTTTTCGAAGCTGATTCCTTCTCTGCCGCCATCCTATCAAATCCTGGGATTTCGTCCGAAGTTCTCGGTCGTCGGAATGTTCTTGACTTTTCTGGTTTGGCGTCAGAATACCTCGGCCTCGACGGTTTTTTCATACCTTCAAAATTTGTACGGACTGATTCAGCGTCGGGTTTTGGAAACTGATGTTTCTTGGTGTGTGCAAATGTGCTAGCGCCCGGCGATCTGCCAGAAAATCCTGCTGCAAATTCATATACATTAAATGTAGACGGTTGAGATTTGCGATTGTCAATTCCAATTTCTGTATCATACTTTCGACGGGTGTCTTCGTTCACGAGAGTTTCGTAGGCGTCGAGAAGGGCCTGGAAATCTCGTGTATTGCCATTATTTTTGTCGGGGTGAAGTTTGAGTGCTAAAATTTTGTAAGATTTCTTTATATCAGACTGTGATGCTGAGCTGCTGACTTGTAGAATATCGTAATGTGTGACCATTATGGTATTCAAATGCGACCTACGAGTTAGGACAATGAATCGTAGGGTTTAATCGAAGATGGTTTGAATAGATGATAGAAGAATTTTTGGGTTTTTGTTTATTTTCCCGTTTCAAGGTTTATGTAAAACTGCTTAAGCCAACTCGAGTGTGGCACTATGACGTTGTATTGCAAGTTTACAACAAATAAGTCGTAAGTATTTTGTAAGTAGTAGTATCTGCAATGTACAGTATATTGTGTACCTGAAAAAAATTTTGTGGAGAAAGTTCGGGAAACGCTATGTTCAGGATATGCCTACGTTGAATGAATAGAATGGGTGAGTAACTAATAGATTTGATATTTGGGTTTTTTATAAAAAATTTTAGCCAGAAAAGCTAATGGCTTTTATGGTTGAGTGGTTTAGGTAATTAGCCGATCAAGAGCTTCTGTCTGATACAACGAGTGTTATCAAAATACTTACCAGTAACAAATTTTGAAGGCATAAGTTTCGATATCAATACAGTCAAACCCAAACATAAGCATTGATATTTGCAAGCATATTCTACTGGTTTAGCATTTTTTGGACATTTTGAAATTTTTGTGTGTATAGTAAATATATCCCAATCCTCAATCTTTAAAAGCATATTCACCAGTTAAGCATATTTTTTCTCAAAAATTAGCCATGCTTATGTTTGGGTTTGACTGTAGTGTGGACTAGCTTAAAAAAGTAAAGCTTATCCTAAAGAAATCTTACTAGGCCTTTAGAGCAGTGCAATAATTGTCAATTTACGAGAAGTTTTTTGAAAAAAATTTATGCGAGAGCTGGAATTGTTCTATGTTAGTATTAGGTGGATGGTTAATTATTCAACAAGGCGCAACAAGATAAAGCCAGAATCTGACGGTATTCAATAAAAAGCTGCATTCAGATCTTTCTTTGAGCTGGTGTCCGTTATACTTCTTAACTTAAGTCTTGCCAATATTATCGTAAAAAGACACTGGCAAAGTATTAAAGCAGATTCCTAATAGAAAAAATAAGAATTTTTTAATAGGAATTGTCTGATTCATCTTGTTTATTTCTATATTTTCTGTTCAAGCTACATTTATAAGATGGATATGCGTACTACCCAAATATCACTACTTGGTCGAAAATTGTATTTGCTAGTTTGCTTTCAATAGA
Organism: Geotrichum australiense; assembly: GCA_030563945.1. Classification (NCBI taxonomy): domain Eukaryota; kingdom Fungi; phylum Ascomycota; class Dipodascomycetes; order Dipodascales; family Dipodascaceae; genus Geotrichum; species Geotrichum australiense. Next base: position 90,398 of record JAJMKR010000012.1, on the reverse strand, counting down.
ACTCTTGCTGTTAACCAAAGAAACAGAATCGCCTTTTGTTTGTATGTCATTTCTTTATCATATTATGTCAAGTGACTTACAATAGTTGCTACCCTATAATTTATGAGGAAATGTTACCATTCAAGAAGAAACGTACTGTAAATATTGGCGCAAACAAGGATTCATTAATGTAGCCAGTATAGTTCGATAGCTTGTGAAAATTCGAAATTTGTCTACAGGTAACAAGTGATAATACAATCATTAAAGTTCATTCATTCATAATCAGTTTGTTGTCCTATGTCAAATATTCAATTGTTCATAATCAGTTTATTGTCCTATGTCAAATAACTTATAAGAAATTTGAACTAATAAATAAAATACAAATAATGTTAATAACAATGAAGAAGACATGTAAATGTGGTTCAGTAATAAAACCGAACAATCTGCGTTGCGACGAGGCTCACAATCTCGCGCGTTACTGTTGTATGAATAAAATGAAGAACTGATGTTAATGTGGATCAGTGATAAAACCGAACAATCTGCATTTCGACGAGTATCACTATCTCCTATGTTACGTTTATAGCCTTTCTTGTCATCCAGAATGGTTGTTTAATGACATTGTTTCTCCATTGTAAATAGCATCACGCTGTAAAGGGGGGCCGTCATTTTTTGCCTACTATCTTTAGTTTACCACTATCTTTGTCTGTATGTCTTACAATTTAAGTATAGAGTTCAAAGTTTTTTGTTACAAAAAGGGCGCTGGAAAAATTCTTTTCCAAAAAAAGGTTATTCAGACAGTTTCTGTCCACTAAAACATATGCCCTTATCTACTTTCAATATTCGTAAAATATAAAAGTCATTCGTTTCTTTTTTTTAGGCTTGGGTTGCTACGAGACGCCTTCAATATTTTTATTATATAAAGATCAGCTCAAAATTTTAAATAAATTAAGCCGTTGTAGTATAGTGGTTAGTACACTTCGTTGTGGCCGAAGAAACCTCAGTTCGATTCTGGGCAACGGCAATGTTTCTTTTTTATTTTAACTTACAATACTTCACACCTTTTTATATTTCTGTTTATGTCCATACCCATGCTTAAATCTTTAAAACTTACCATCCATTGATAATCAGTTTATTATCCCAGTTCAAATGTCTATGAATTTTGCCATTGTCCACTTTATTCTATGGTGGAATAGTATAAGGTAGCACCATCCTCTTCTCCCAAGCTAATCTCATGTATAAAGCCTAACTCACACCTTACTCTCCCCATTGTCGTCTATTTATTTTTTTATTCCAGAATCGCAACTTCGATGCACAACACCTTCCCGTTTCCACCCATCATCCATCATTTCCCCAGCCCATCTGCTGCGACCATAATCTCACGGCCGGTGGTACACACCTGCAGCCATTGTGTCTTTTTTTTTCTTGTCCGTTAATCGTAGCCTGTTTCAGAACCTGTGCCCAGAGATCTTTGGATACATATGAGACAATGGAAGGCTTCCTTTTGTTTTTTGGTTTTTTCTTGTGTGGTGGTTTGATTGTGTGAGGTGGGGAGGAGCAATGGGCGGATAGAGGTGTGCATGTGGAACGCGGAAGTTGGATGGAAACGCGCAGTGTACTGTTGATTTTGGGGCATCTGGAAGTCATGCAGCTTGAGTTTCTGTTTCTTGCACTGAGAAAAATTGAAACCGATTAGAAGCACTTCTAGAGAACAGACCTGAAAAGTGTCAATATATTATAACTTAAAGTTAATAATTTAATAAAAATTTACTGAGGAAAATAAAGCGCGGGAAAAGAGTGGATCATAAGTTCAAAAACCATTGCCACGAATTAGTAAAATTGTATAGGTTGTACCAAAAGATTGTTTTGAGTGGATCATGGAAGCTTTACTTGTGTGTATGCAGGATTTTTGGTGTGGTGTGTATTGTAAAAAAAGCGTAGAGTAGATGTTTGTTAAGAAGATTTGGTTCTGTGGTCCACTCGTTTTCTTCGCTTCTATATCCACTCTCATGTGTTTGCGTATGATCCATTTTTAATTACACACAATAGTTTATTCGATGTTTCTATAATAATGATAAAAAAATGAAAACGAAGATCTTGCGAGAGAAATTCAAATGCTAATGACGCATATCGTACCTTTGATATTGTTCAAAATGACTTATATAGATGTGTAACAAATAGATTTGTTATGAATCCAGAGATTATTTGCTAGTCGCAATTACTAACTAGCTCAGTATGTAATCCTGCTACTTGTTGATGTCCTTCTAAAAAGTGAGTAGCGATAGACTTGACACCTATTTTTTTCAAAAAAAAAAAAAAAAAAAAAAAAAAAAAAAAAAAAAAAAAAAAAAAAAAAAAAAAAAAAAAAAAAAAAAAAAAAAAAAAAAAAGAGTAAAAACTATTTCATCTTTCCATTTACAGCAACAATCTCTAATCCATTTCCCAAAGAAAAAACTCTATAATTATTTTGACAGGAATCTGCCACCATCCAATCTTGTATAAACGTCTCACAGATTATGACCTTTTTGTTGTATATCTAGCTATATGGATTTGTTTTGGTCTCTGTAAGATCAGTCAAATTGATATTAGTGTATTAAAACACAGACTCCAAATCAACATTCCAATTCAACATGTAATAGCATTAGATCACTAAACTAAATTGCAACTTTCTTACTTCATTTGCTTCCTGCTCTATCTCAACCACACTACCATTAATCTACACCATTTTTCTTTTCAAAATAATATACTTTAAACCCTTCCAAAATCAATTCAGACCAATACAAATAATAACACCAAACCAACACCATTCCACTCTCTTCTTCCCATCCTGCAGGGTCCCTGACCCACTCATTTCCCCACCAGACCAACCCAGCGCTTGACCCACGCTTGATCCAAACCTTAGTTAGTTTTCCTTTTTTTCATCTTGTACAATTTTTTTGTTCTGTTTCTTAGAGCATTATAGTTTGGGTATTTGAGAAAGATAGCTGTTGGTCAGGATGTACACTTACGTCTATATAGTAGCTGTTCTTATGTAGCTTGGGTGTGTGCACTATGAAATGTGTCATAGAATTCATTGAATATATATATATTTTTTTTTGGAAAAAGAAGCAATTGATGGATAAGAAAGTGAAAGCTCGAATGTTGAGTTCGTGTATGTGGGATACCCGTTGCCCCGTTATAGTTGCGTGTAGTGTGCGATAGACCACGGGAATTTGTCTATGGCTGTAAAGTTCTGTAAAACATGTATGAAGTTAATGGATGGAATCTGGTGAGATATTGGTTGTTTTGTTATTTTGAATTTGGCGTGGCAAGATGATTTTTTGTCAAGTACATAGTCTTAACTTATCTATTTATTAATCTCGGTCTAGCTATAAATTTATATCATAAATTATCAGAAAGTATTTGACTGTGAAAGATCAACTCTTCATCAAAATCATTGTACAATTTTACCCACCCATTCCCATTCCACAAGACCAATTTCCATCTTCCCACCAAAATCTCAATAATAAACCCTCCCTTTCCACACTCACACTCTCTCATCCACTCCAAGTCAATCTATCAATCCACTCCCATCTGACCGCTGAAACAGCCAAGCCATTTCAACTTTTTTTCCATACATGCACCACTACTGCTAAATTACTTAAAAACGGGCATGCACAATCTCTATCTCCACAAGAAGTAATGCTTGTGTTAGTTTGTGGTTATTTTATTAAATTTGAGAAAGGGGCCCGAGTGCTTGGTTTGGACTAAATAAAACGGTGGGAGTGAGTGGACCTGGACAATGGCATTGTCTTTATTAGATCGTGGTCCAATATTTTATAGTACAACAGTGTTTTAATCCAACCAAGTAAATTAACTGTTTACTTTGACTTTTAATAGTAGCTTAATTTATGCTTAACCCGCCGTCCCAACTTTCATACTAAAACAAGTTACAACTCTTGTACTGTCCAGTACAATACCTTTCAGACTGTTCAAATATTTGTGAATCACTGCAAGCAGATCAAACGTTTTGAAAAAAAAAAAAAAAAATTGTTAATAACAAAGAGTATATAATTTTTACATATATAAAAGAATGTATAAAAAAGTTTTTACATCTTCATAGGAATAAAGACAAATGACACTATAAATCATGAAATAACGAAAAAAAGAAGAGAAAAAAACATTCAATAATCAATACCAAAATCATTTCCTTTCTCTCTTTTCGCTTCACTTCATATCATCAAGAAAACTTAGTTGTTATCAGTTCTTCTACTTCCCGAACGGTCAGTCAACTCGGTAGGGCAAATGACTTCAACAAATGAAACTTCTGGGTTATCAGCGTTCTCGAAAAAGTCAAATCTCCAGTCACATCCGCTTCTCAATTCCTTAGGCAAGTTTTCACACTCAGCCTTGGTAGAAATACCACCGTAGGTTTGACCCCACAAGTTACCTGGGATTCCCCATTGGGTAGGGCATCCTTGGTACATTCCAAATCCACCACCGGGCATGGCAATGTCAAAGTGGTTGTTGGAAAGATCAGTTCCTGTGTTGGTGATTTGGGCAACCATGGAGGAACCAGCAAGGAGACCGGAGTTGAAGGACATGAGAACACAGGATCCGCACATGTTGGACTCGCCGTATCCAATCATGGAAGCAGCAATGAATCCGAATGCAAGGGTATCGTTGTAGGCCCAAGGTTGTTGGCTGTTACACATGTAAGAGGTACCACCTTGGCATCCGGAGACGGCGTTGGGGTCAAGAACGGTCACACCATCGGCGGCACAAGCTTCAATGGGCTTGTTGACGTCAGCCTTACCAGGCCAAGAACAGGACGGCTTGCAACAGTCCCAGTATCTGGTGGTCTGTGCGGTACCAGATTTTCCGTTGGGCTTGGGAGTGAAGGTGAGGAACTTACCGGCGGCGGGAGGAACGGAAGAATTATCATCAATATCAATGGGAGCAGCTGAAGAAGAGGCGGGAGCAGGGGAAGAAGCAGCGGAACTGTGGGAGTGACGGAGGGTTGAGGTGTTGGGCTTGGGAGCAGGAGGAGCAGCAGAAGTGTCGGCGGCCTTGGAAGAGGTTTCAGGCTTGGGGGCAGCCGGGGTGTCAGCGGCCTTGGTAGTGGGGGTAGCGGTAGAAGAAGGAATTACGGTGGTGGTTGTGAAGCTGGTTGAAGTAGTGGTAGTAGCTTGGGGTTGTTGAGATTGAGCAGGGGGAGCAGGGGCTGATTGAGCGGGAGGAGCTGGAGAGTTGTTGTTGGACTCATCTGGGATACATTGGGAGTAGTATTCGTTCCATTCCTTGCAGACGTCACCGGTTTGGCAACAGGTAGGGCCCTTGTGGTTGGCACCACCGCATTGGTAGTAAGTCAAGGCACAGGCTTCGTTAATGGGAGGAGTTTGGCGCTTGATTTGTTCGTCGTCGGAGCCGGTACCTTCGACGCACTGGAAGTAGTAGTCGTTTTGACGGGCGCAGCGAGAGCCAGCCTCACAGCAAGTAGGCCCGGTGAAGGTTAGACCACCACATTGTTGGTAGAGGGCGGCGCATTGTTGGTCGGCAGCGAGGACTGCGGTTGACGCCAGGGAGAGGACGGTGAAGAGAGAGACTGATTTGAAATGCATTATATTCGTGAGTTGTTGTGATGATGTAAAGGGAAAGGAAGGATCTTCTTAATCAATAAAAAGAATGCGGGTGGATGAGGGAGGGAATTAGAGAGTGGATTTGTTCCTGGAGAGAGAAAAAAAGAATGAATTTTACGATGGAGAGGGGGATATATATATAGTTATATATAGGGGAGAGTTAGTCTAGTCTGGTCAATGTGTTTTACTACGATACATGATAATAATAATAATATCTGAATGCATCTGTATAAGGGGTAAAGTTTTCGTAAATATGAAGAAGAAGAACAAGATGATGATGATGAAAAAGAAAAATTCATAAAGATGAGGGCCAATTAGTGGAATTTGGTTGGTCCGGGCTGGTTGTTGACTAGTCCCGTCCTAGAGTATTTTGTGTGTGTTCATGTATATGTAATGTACGTTTATTAGTTTTTTTTATTATTATTACAACACCACAATCTATATATCCAAATTGAGAGTAAAAAAATGTATCCCGGCCATTGTCTAACCATCTATAAAGAAAAAACTTTCCAGAGTATGTATTCGTTTGTCTCTTGTTCGTTTGTTCATTCAGTGGACTATGGGTCTTATGGGTCGGTCGTGTAACTACTAGTCCAGTCCAATACAAAAGAGATCATGGAATGAATATTATAAATTTTCAAGATAATTTACCCACTATGAATTTAGTCTAATTTACACAAACAAAGTCTCCATAAGCACACGTCAAACGACGCGTCAGGTCGCAAAAGACAAACAATGCCAATGAGAGCATTTCTTTTTCAGTGAAACTTTTTTCATTTTTTTTATTTTTTTCTGCATTCGAGCTAGCCCCTTGTTTATCTGACACACAAACATTGAATATGTCATGGTCACAATAACAATGAAATGGCAGAACCACAAGCAACAAACGAAATGAAAAATAATAACAATTATTTATTATTATTACTATCATTTCAATTCAATTGTTGTTGTCATATTCTGCAGTCTTAAAACATTTTTGCTTTGGTTAATTTAGTGCCTAAATCTACAGAAGCTATTGTAATAAGTTATATAATACATTTGGTATTTCTTTTTTTCTGTACTGTACAGTACAGTACAATAACCAGATGCAAGGCACATGTGCTTTCTTTTCGTTCTCATGTCTGTTCAATCCACTTCTTTTCCTTCACAAAGTCTTTTATTTCCTATTTTCTGTTTTCCATATATTACACTCCCACACTGAGTGGATCTCAGCGGATGGGAATTCATTTTGTTGTTTGTATCAGGTCAATCAGGGGAGCGATCAAGCTAAGCTACCCAGAATCACATGGTTCCATTTCGGGAAACATAAAACTTTGGCCTGTCTGTTCATTTTCAAGGGGGTGAGCAAGCGGGTGGTAAAAGAAAATAACAGCAAAAGCAAGATGTGTTATGTACTATGTGCATGTGCATATGTATTTAATTTGAGTGAATAAAAATCAATTTTCTCGTAATATACACTCCACCAAAATGAATTGAAATCTATACTGTCAAAACATATCAATGGCTAATAAAGCCTGTTATTTTGTTCTACTCTTCCAAGAACAACCAGTCTTGATACATTATCTAAAATTGGACCTGATTCTTTTTATTTTCTTCATTCTTTAATCCTTTGGATACAATAATCAAATTCATCTCCACAACCCCAAGAAAACTCTGGACAAATCGGGACAATACAGATCAAACCTAATCTCAGCTGAATTACCGAATACGGAATAACTTTGTTGCCTAATTCGGTAGTAACTTATTTTTTCTGTAAGGGTATGTATGACATAACCGAGGTTTTGGTGAATGCTAAATAATATTCAACGATCTCTTGTGGGAGAGAAAAATAAAAAAGCAATAACAGAAAGAAAGAAAAAAAAAATTTCATACTAAGATTAATGCAAAATCGAAAAAAGCCAAGTTTATTTGTTTGCTTATGTGCGTTCTGTTCTAGAGATGTTAGTATTTCTGACTTGAGATACGATACTTTGAGCAAAAATGAATGCTTCCATCTCTCTCAGACTCCTGTGAAGACTCGAATCAAGATGCTAGAACACTTTCATATAAACAAAGTGTATAGACACTCATAATATTATGTATATATAAACTGTGCAGTACAGTTCTCTAAACTAAGTATAAACATATGAACATAGCTCAAATACACCCAACAACAACCTTGCACGATCAAAATTTCCAACAACAACGCCCAATCCGTTCCTTCGCGTTCGATTCCCTTTCCCTGCCTGCGTCTACATGGCTTTGTGCAGCAAACAACTGCTACCCAACCAGAGCTGTGATGGGCAGTACATTACATTACAGTGTATCCTATATAATATAGAAACGAAAGGTGGTGGCAAGTCAGCTAAATGTGGGAGGTGGGGAGGGTTCATAAGTTGCTCATAGCTAGGTTATTTATACGATGAGTTGGGTTGAATTTGGAAGGGAAAATAAAATTAGAAAAGCTGAAAGGCTGCTTATTGGAGAAGAACGTTGGGTTATTTTAAGGGGTAAAAAGGTGCTTTTTGTCAAACTGGGATGAGTAGTTTGATCAGCCTCCCCTCACTGTACAAAACGGTCAGGGTCGTTTTTGAAGGAACAAAAAAAGAAGAAAAAAATTGTTTGTGTGGCTCGTCAGGGAAGGAGATAGTGGCGGTATCTATATGAAGTAAATATGTTACATGGTTTTATATGGGTGGGTGGGAAATTGTGAAAAAAATGTTCACCTAGAGGAAATGATTTTCATGATGTTTCAAAGTGACAGCCAGGAAAGAAAGAAAGAAAGGAAGGAAAATAAAATAAAACTGACATGCAATATGCGATGTGCGATAAGTCACTGAATACTAACATGTCTACTTGAGAGATATTCAGCTTATAATAATACTGTATACAAACAAAAAAACCGTATCGTAAATAATAATACTGATAAAAAAATATCAATGAAATTCTACAGATTTATCTCAAACGATTATTCATGTGTTTTGCATATTACCGTCTGAAGATGGATCGCAAAAGTTTTGCATCCAACACCAATGCAAGTTACAATATTCATACTTGGTAAGTATTCGTATTTAACCATCCAGATTAACAAGGGAACGTATCGAGCCATTGAGTGCATAACCAACTGGACACAATTTATCAACAATCTTAGTTCTATACGCTGCTACTGCTGCTAGTTGTCAAATACTTGTCGGACCACGAGTAACGCACATGTATTGAATTCGGATCGAAGTCCACTTATTTTTAGAAGAAACATAATGCCGGTCGTTTTTTATTCTTTTTGACAAATTTTGAAACAAACCCTCCCTGTGTAAAAAATGTGGATATTGGTATATCGCAACCAGATTATTCCGACCTTTTTTTATCCAGAAACACAATTTTATTTCTGAAAAAAATATTTTGTTAAAAGCCCGGGGGAAAAAAATTGGCATCTTATGCATGGCCTGATTGGTGGTCATGGCGTACTATACTTTATATCAATAATAATTATTTTACAGAGGTTTATAATGTTTGAAAAGATAGACTTTTTAACTCCATGCAGAATTGAAGAAAGACTTGAATTTATGGGTTCAAGTATTGGACAGTGAGGGGCATTGGAGTAATTGTTCTGGTCTGATTTGTTAATATACGGGTACTGTTTTAGTTTATAAGAGAAACATCTGGGGCCCAGTCAACCAAGGTATGTTAGAACTAGGTGGTATTCTAAGAAGTAAAAGGAGTTGCTATAAAATCTACAAAACAATTAGTTTAAAGATTATCATAAGAAATACACATGGCAGTTCTTCAGTCATATTATTCTTGAAATTAATCAAGACTTGAAAACATGTCACCAAGGCACAATTACCAGTCCAAAATAAAAAGATAAAAAGTTCTAATGTATTTATGAGCTCAATAATTTACTCCTTATATCAAGAGCTTGCTAAAACATTGAGCTAAGCAAGTAGACCTTTCTGATCAAGAAAAAATAAATATTTTTTATAAATTACAATGCAATTGCAAATCAGTTTTTTAAAGATACGGGCCAGTTTTAGACCAAATAATATTTAACATCATAAAAACTTCTCACCAAATATAAGTTCATCAAAATATTATAGCAGTCAAGTAAAAATTAAAAAATTATCAAGAAGACAGACTATGAATATGATATAAAAGATATCTTAGACCAGATCAAGGCGCTACACTTGAGGTTTGGAGTATCTAAGTAAACTGCTTTATCTTGTAACGAGGTCTGCTTCAATATAAAAAGCTACTAAAAATTTGGTACAACTTTTACAAGATGTCAGCCATCTCAAGCCTTACCTAGCGTTGTTTACGTATATTCATAAGCAATCATACTCGAACTGTTTATTTTCAAGTGCAATATTTACGTGTTATATTTATTACGAATTGTTCTTGTTCACCAGTAGCTTCAAACTATCGCGTATACATAAATTTACTACTAATATGTATACTTGATTATTCCTAAATTCTAATTCATTTGGTAAAATATCAATCAAAAACATTTAAAAAAATTAAAGTCCATTACAAGTTTTATACTGTTGACATTTAGAGAACTCAGTCTAGATTATACTCGTTATTGTTCTTTTCATTTTTGTTGTTATAAATCACAGCTTATGATAGTTAAAGTCTTGAGCGTGTATAAAAAAGTTTAATAACCGTACTGCGCGTACTATGTGTCCGAATTAAGAATTTCCTAATTGGGATGAGTACTGTGTATCGTGTACCTATTCATTTATTATGCTGAGAAATTACTGACAAGTCGTGTTTATTCGAGACTTAGTGATGGTAATATTTCTATGTTGATGGAATAGCTAAAAGTTATATAAAATATTCAGTACTGTGACTGTATATAGCAAAGCACAATTGATCTTTCTTTCTTTGCGGTAGGGCTGTTGTAATAACGTACTGTACACAGGTCAGAAAAGTTGGAAATCAAACAAGTTGACCAGCTTTGGTGTGAAAGGTTTGGCGGTTGAGCTATGTACACAATGACTTTATTCTCAGATAAAAAAACGGTTACATTGCAAAATACAATACGAAAGCAATTTTTTACTGCTACTACGAAGCTTTATCCAAAATTAACCATTTCCTTGAACACTAAGCAACAAGTTTGAAACCACCGTCGTAATTTGCTTTTCAAGTCTAGTATAAAAACTACACTTGAATAAATCTATACTACAAAAGAGTGCTAAAGCCATCGTGTTACATTTCAAAAGGGTTTTTGATAGGCCAGGATATAAGGTACAATTTTTGTAAAAATTACCATGGTTTCAAGATGCTGATTGTAACTGGTTGACACACATTCGCGTTGAATATATACCAGTATATGATTGTTTCAAATGAAGCTATATTAGTATTTGCATGGAGTAAATTTATTGAGTATTTATAGATGTAAGGAGCTTTGGAGTGTTCCATGTTTTCCTAAAGTTATGATATCATACGCGTTTTTACATACTTGGATGCCATACGTTCTGTATTGATCTTCTTTCAAATTTGATTTACTTAGTTTTAACAATTGACTGAGTAGACGAAAGTTTGAAGAATATATAGAAGCGTAGATATGAAGGAATTGCAAGTGGGAATATAATTAACTTCTTTTTAGGTGATATAATCGAGGAAAAAACCGTATATGAACAATCGAGTAAACAGCAACTAGTGGTTATACTTCCATTTCACGTCCATTTTTTCTGTAGTATATTCAATACTTCTTGGATTTAAGTGATGATTAAATTTTGTCTGGATAAACGGTCATGTTTTTTTATCTTCTTCCCGTACAGTAATTATTTTCCCTTCCAACTTGATTTTCAAAAAAATCGATCCAAAAAATAGGAGATGCTGCTCATGACATTGTATGATGGACAGCACAGGAATACAATTTTCCTTTATATTATAATACCAGCATATACGATATCTCCGACTTATATTGGCAGACTTTACTCTTTGATTTTTTTGTGGGCACGAAATTCTGTTCAAATCCAGTCATAGATTACTTTTTTTCTCTAGGTCGATTCACTATGTCATTCTGTCTGGAAAGCTGAGTAACTTGTTTTATTTGAAAATTGGAAGTAGCAACAGTCACCTTTTCAACAGATAGGGAAAAAGACTCTACATATATATCTGGCCTTAATAATCAGTCATATCGTCTTTTATTTGGGAAACCAAACGTACTGAGTTTCTATGCTCGAGCACTAGAGAATATGATTGCTATCCTAAAAGAATCAAGTATTCGATTATCAACTAAAAAGGAGGCAATTACAAAATTCAATAATCGTTGTCAAAGTAGTTGGCTGGTTTCTAGGGCTCTATAATCCATCTCAACGCTTGGCCACACTGATCTAACTGTGCGCTTATTGGCCTTGACTTATACAACTTAAACCTTTTGATCGTTGTCCTGGATTACAACTATTCCTAAGTGTGATCCATGGCAGTCGGTAAAAGAACCAATAGTTTTTCCTGTCTTGCACTTTCGGCTGCGCTTCCAATTTACCCTACCTTATTATCCAGTCTGATATATACTCGGTCCTAAATTTACTAAAGAGAATCACATGATTTGTCTAGCGGTTTATTTCTTTCAATTTCTAGTTTCTTCTTCCTTCTTTTCTTCAACTTTTCTACTTTCACGTCAAACTGAATTGCTGTCATTTTTGGTTTATATCAGAAACCTTCCGGATTATTGACTAATAGTGTACCAACATGTCAGAGTCGCTCTAACTTTCATTATACCCCTCTTGGGGCTCAAAATCGAACTCTACTCCCACTGCTTGAGGCCTTGAAGTGCTACGACTTTTATATTCAACTAAGCCCTTTCAATGCACCCGAATAAAAATTTTTCGACTCGGTTTCTTACTTGATCAGGTTCTTTAGAGTATAAAATTTTCATTCTAGCTCGGACATCTAGGCTCTACCTTTTACATGTGCAATACCTCGTTCTTCGTCTATGATAGGACTACTGTCTAGCTCTTCTAAGTACTACCCGTACTGTGAGACTTTTGCCTAAAGATGATATCCATGTCTTGACGGTTCCTATCGGGTCCCGTCTTTCCATACAATTTTTGTATGGTATTTTTTTTTCCAAAAAAATTGTTTTTATCAATATTTTGAGTCAGACATTTTTCTTAAACTGCCAGACTAGGGATTACAGCGAAGGACTTCGACGCCTATTCCTTTTGCATCAGCAAACAATTCGCTCTTTCTCTCAGGACTTACACTTGATGTTCTTTCTTGGTATGTTGATGATGCTGTCGTGTTATGCTTTGTTACACTGTGTTGTTCCATCTACGCTACCGGTCACTACTCTGCCAAGTGGATAGCACTGGATTTTCATCCAATGTCACTTTTTTAGTTCACACATCTCCTCACCGCTTGATGTGTTTTTGTTGCTAATAATTATCGGTGTGAAATGCTTGGAATGTAATCGCCATACTCTTTGCTATCATGCTGGTATCGTATATCTGCTAGAACTATCGACCAACAGTATGCAGTATATTACTACTGCTGTAGAATCGTTTCGAATCATTGATAGATTGTATGACAAATATCTGTATGGATGTCATTATCGATCAGGGTAAACCCGTAATGATATTTTATGTCATGTATTACTATGTACTATAAATACTAATTGTTATTATCCGCCTAACCTATAGCGGGTAAGGAATTTTTTCCTAATTTTTTTTTTGGTTTTCGGGCCAGGCCACCACCTTTTTTTATTTTACATTTTTGACTCTTCCTTACTCAAACCTAGAACGCGACCTTCCCTGAATTTTTCATATTTTTCACTTTTCTATTCCACTTAATTTTTCATTTTCAGCTCGTTCTGGTAACATTTTCTTGCTAGTAACTAGTAATCAAAGGTATGTGCTACACCCTCATGGATGTATTTGTTAAACTGGTTCGTGTTGTCATCCTTAACATAGAGAACACTGAGATCATAAAACTTTGGTCTTGCCTTGATTCTATCACGTCGCGTATATACCTCTGGTTTACTATATTTTTTAGTCCAGTGACATTCTATTCATTGGATTGTATATATACGTGCTACTGTTATACCAAATGATATACTTTTTACATCTCTCACGCGAAGACGCACATTGATTTTTCTGTTAAGAGCGTTTTATATAACTAACACATCGCAGCTTCTTTCTCGGGACCGTAATATGGCCTAAGAGTTTCCCCAAACCTAACATTCTCTAAAAAACACCAGGAACTTGCCTATTAGGAAGGAAACATCAAAAAATCCTACAAATGTCTGCTAGAACAGATTATTACGAAAATCCTGCCCTTTACGGCCTTAGAAGAAGTACTCGTGCCCATAATCCGCCTGAAAGATTTGTCGTGGATTCAGATTCGGAATCAGATGCTCCAAGGAAGACAAGGAAAAAACAGACTAAAAAAGTCAAGAAGAAAACTCCAAAACGTCATGAAGACGAATTTTATGAAGAGGAAGATATCAGTAAACTAGAAGAGGATGAAGATGAGGTTGATGACGACGAAGATGATGAAGATATATATGCCACTTCAAAGCGAGCAAAGTCATATGAACTAGCTAAACAAAAGAAAAAAAGAAAGCTAGGATCACACTCTGGTGAAGACGAATCCACCGAAGCGTTTTCTGCTCCAATGAGATTTTCTACTCGAACCAGTAAAGTTGTCAACTATAATATAGACAATCATGATGACGATGCTGATTTGATGGAAACTGACGAAGAAGGCGGAAATTACTACGATCCTGAGCCCGAACAACAAGCTGGTAAGTTTTATTAATTCTCCACGCTAATCTAGGTTTCTTTTGTTGACTAATCTTTTTTATATCAGATTCTATCGATTTGGTTGTGGATCACAGGCAGATTGATGGCCTAATAGGACGTGATCCCAAGAATGATATCGAATACCTGGTAAGTGTTTTTCTTGTTTTTCTGAATAGCTCTACATGTGGAACGTAGCTTCTCTAACATACTATTAACAGATAAAATGGCAATCATCTTCTCATCTGCACAAAACATGGGAACTTTACGAGAATATCAAATATCGTAAAGGTATTAAGAAAGTTGATAATTACATCAAAAACTTTGTCAACCCTGAAAATCTTTATTTAAGTGATCCCACTCGCTTCAAAGAAGAATACGAAATCTTTAACCTTGAATTGGATAAGCGTCGTGAAGAGTATAGAATCTTCACCATGGTCGAGCGTATCATAGCTCAAAAGCGTGTTGCTGCCGATGATGGCTCTACTCATATGGAATACTACGTCAAATGGAAAGGTCTGACTTACCACCTATCCACTTGGGAGGATGCTGAAGACATAGCTACTCGTGCACCTGAACAAGTTGACCACTTTCACAACCGTCTTAATTCAAAAATTGCTCCATATCATAGCACATCTTATGGTTCTCATCGACCGAAGTTTGAGAAGTTATCTGAACAACCAAGTTACATCAAGGGAGGCGAATTAAGGGATTTCCAACTAACAGGTCTCAATTGGATGGCTTTCTTATGGTCAAGAAATGAAAATGGTATTCTGGCAGATGAAATGGGTCTTGGAAAAACTGTCCAAACTGTCGCATTTTTGTCGTGGCTAGTATATGCCAGAAAACAAAACGGGCCATTTTTAGTCGTTGTACCTTTGTCAACTATTTCTGCTTGGCAAGAAACTTTGGAACTCTGGGCTCCTGATTTGAACTGCATTGTTTACAACGGAAACGATGAATCGCGAAAGATCATAAGACAATTTGAGTTTTATGCCAACAACAACCCAAAGAAAATAAAATTTAATGTGCTGCTGACAACTTACGAATACTCGATTAGAGATAAGTCGGAGCTTGGTGGAATAAAATGGCAATTTTTGGCAGTTGACGAAGCTCATAGATTGAAGAACCCTGAGTCATCTTTGACCATTTCGCTAGGCGAATTTAAAATTGCGAACCGACTTCTGATCACTGGTACTCCCTTACAAAATAACATAAAGGAGCTGATAACTTTAATAAAGTTTTTGAAAGGTGGACAAGTCAATCCATCTCTTCAGGACTTTGAAGAAATTGATCTTGACAATCAAACAGACGCGAGTAATCAAGAAGTGTTGATTAGAAGTCTTCATACGAGTTTACAACCTTTTATTCTTCGTCGGTTGAAGAAAGATGTTGAAAAATCTCTTCCTTCAAAAACTGAACGTATTCTACGTGTGGAAATGTCGGATATGCAAACCGAGTATTACAGAAATATTATTTCAAGAAACTATGATGCCCTGAATGCTGGCGCGTCAGGATCTTCTCAAATGAGTTTATTAAATATCATGGTTGAGCTCAAAAAAGTCAGTAATCACCCTTACTTGTTCCCAACAGCTGAAGACCGATACATTGAGGGTAATGGCAATTCAAGAGCAAGGGATGTCATTCTGAAAGGTATGATCATGAATAGTGGAAAGATGGTTCTGCTGGATAAGCTTTTGACAAGACTTAAGAGAGACGGTCATAGAGTTTTGATCTTTAGTCAGATGGTAAGGATGTTGGATATTCTTGCAGATTACATGGCTATTAAAGGATACCAGTACCAACGTCTGGATGGTACAGTTGCATCATACACCAGAAAGACTCTCATTGATCATTTCAACGCTCCTGGAAGTCAAGATTTTGTATTTTTGCTAAGTACTCGTGCCGGTGGTTTGGGTATTAACTTAATGACTGCCGATACAGTTATTTTGTTTGATTCCGATTGGAATCCCCAAGCTGATTTGCAAGCCATGGCTCGTGCGCATCGTATCGGCCAAAAGAATCATGTTATGGTATATCGATTTGTGTCCAAAGACACGGTTGAAGAAGAAATTCTGGAACGTGCTAAGAGGAAGATGGTCTTAGAATATGCTGTCATTTCAATGGGTATCACAAACAAGAAGAAGGCAAGTGAACTGGAAAAGGATGCTTCATCAGCGGAACTGAGTGCCATTTTGAAGTTTGGTGCCGGTAATATGTTCAAAAAGAACAACAACCAGAAAAAGCTTGAAGAAATGAACTTGGATGATGTTTTGAATCATGCTGAAGACCATGTCAGCGCAGAAGATACCTTAGCACAATCACATCTCGGTGGTGAAGAATTTGTGAAGCAATTTGAAGTTACTGATTTCAAAGCTGATGTTGAATGGGACGATATCATCCCCGCCGAAGAGTTAGAGAAAATAAAAGCAGAAGAACAAAAGAGGAAAGACGAAGAGTTTTTGCAAGAACAGTTCCATCTTTATGGAAAACGAAAAGCTGCATTGAAGGCCAGTGGCCAAGTTGTCAGTGATGGCGACGATGATGATTCAGCCATTGAGGTCGATTTACCTAAATCAAGGTCTCGTCCAAAACAAAGAAAGAAAGAAGAAGGATTGAATTCTCAAGAAATGTCGCAGAAGGAGATTCGTCAACTTTACAAAGCAATTTTGCGATACGGTGATATTTCACAGATGTGGGATAAACTTTTCCAAGATGGTTCTCTCACCAATAGAAATCGTGAGCTGGTCAAAAAGACATATGAGGAGTTGATGAAAGCCTGTGCACAAGAAATTGAGAAAGAGCATCAAAAACGAAAGGCTAAAATGGAGGATGCTAATGGTGGAAGTGCTCCTACTCCTATTAAGAAGAAAGACAAGAAGGCTATACTGTTTGAATTTGGAGGTGTGAAGGCTTTGAATGCTGAGCAGTTATTGCAGCGACCGATTGACATGAAGATTCTTCACAAAGCTGTCCCTAAAGAAAATCCATTGAGCTTTAGAATCACTCAAGTTGTAAAACCAGTCAACGGCTGGAGCTGTGAATGGGACATCAAAGAAGATTCCATGTTACTGATTGGTGTCAACAAATATGGATACGGAGCATGGACCAATATTAGAGATGACCCAGTTCTTGGAATGGGTGATAAAATGTTTTTAGAAGAGCACAGGGTAGAAAAGAAACAGGCTCGACAAGCTGCTGGTACCACTGCTGGAGAGACCCCCGTTACGGCGAAAATGCCTGGTTCAGTGCATCTAAGTCGAAGAGTAGACTACTTGATATCAGTTCTAGCAGAGGAAGAACATGGTTCGCCCTCAACTAAACGCCCTGCTCCACCTAGAAGAAGGGATTCAAAGAAAGAAGAAACACCTCCTAACATTCATCGTTCAAAGCCTGTTCGCAAATCTCCAGCACCTAATTCAGCAAATTCTGGAATTTCAAACGCTACAGTTGTCAAGTCTGAATCAAACAACGATCTAGAAGAAGAAGCACCTGAATACGAGTCAATGGATGAACAGGATTGTAAATCAAAGCTACACCCTGTGCGACACAGTCTGCGGTTACTCAAGAAGGGAAACAAAGGAATGGATAGAGATGAGTATTTGAGTGTTTTGAAGAGGGAGTTAACAACACTTGGTGATTTCATTGAAACCAGGGTAGATGAAGCTGAGAACGGCGTTGATAAGGAAAAGTTGAAAAAGCATTTGTGGTCGTTTGCTAGTTACTTCTGGCCAAGGAGGGTGCCTTCAAAGAAGATCATGGCAATGTATAGGAAAATGAAATAGACAAAGCATATATATAGTACGCGTATGCTTACATTTGTATACACAGTTAATCAATACAAAATTCGAATTTTGCAATTTATTTATTTGACTATGTTGATAGTTTTTATAGCGTGTGGTGAAATTCTTCTTGATCTTTGTCATGTATATATATATGGATTTAGGAAGATATAAACAAGTAATAGAGTTGCTTGATAAAAGTCAGGGCATAGTTCTTGGGCTTGGTAACTGAAGACATGATACCATGAAATAGAAAAGATAAACGAATGACTTTAAATCTACTACATCTTGAAATTTCATATCATTATCATTTCAATGATATGGATCACAGTTTTTGGCGTAGGCTCAAATTAACTGTGAAGTGACAACATCACATGATATTATAGTGAATTACTAATTTCCCATACTAGAATTTATATAATCTGCATAGTTTAGATCAAATTCTGATGATCCAACTATCAAATCGAGCTGATTTTGCCTTCTTGTCAAAGTGCATGGTTTGTTGTTGAACAATATTGCTTCCTTCGAGTACTCAGCAGTAATGCCACTCCAGCCTAGTTTCCGAGCCAAATCAAAATACAAAATTAACCTTTCGAATGCGCGGTTTCCAACTCCTCGACCACCACCACCCGATCCAACACCTACCATCAAATCCAATATAGTCTCGATTCTCAATGGGGAAGGAGTCGATATCCAAACACTCTATACACTCGTCGAAAATTACGTGAGACTGCATAGATCTAAATGTGAAACTCTATGGCACGAGATATTAAAAACCATATCGGAGAATTTAGAAGTACCCGACGATGATGAACTGGAAAAATGGTACGCGTCGCTGGAAGATAAAATAAAACTAGCGCTGACAGCCCTGACGTATCTGGATAGAGGAGTTTTAGGAAAGCGGGCAAAGAAAGATATAGAAGATGTTATTGAGACAAAATTGGAAAGGCTGGGGGTGTTTCAAAGAACTGCTGAAATGGAACTGTACGGAAGGGGACTGCAAGGGCTAGTTAGACCGAAGGTAGTGGTGTCAATGCTTAACCAACTAGAAGACTGGAAGTCGATTGACCTTGTTAGAGAGGAGATGGTAACCCCAGCTGCTAAGGATCTTGATCCACTGAAAATCAAAAAAGAACTGCTGCGGATCATTGAAACGTGTGATATAGATATACTAAAAATTGTGATGGCATGGAGTGAGGTTGAAATGTTTTGGAAGGCTTACTGTGAAGCCGTGGACGAACTGTTTGTGAAATTTAAGAGTAATATTGAGCTGGAAAAGCTGTTAGATGTGTGGAAAAATATAAGGGAAATGGGGGATATATACAAACGGTTTACCGTTGATGCTCTCAAAAGATGGTACCTTGTTCACGAAGATTCTCATTTACTTGATGTCATTTGCAACTATATCGACGAGTACACATCGAGCACAACAAGTCACGCGTCCCAATGGACCATCTTATTAGCATTGATTTCAGATAAGCAATTATTCTATAACCGGTACAGAAACGAGCTGGCCAGCCGATTACTTCGACCAAAATACGATCATGCGCGTGAACGCGCGATTTTAGAAGATATAATTTCAGCTATCGGAGTTACTCCTATAACGTCCAAATGGCGGAAAATGCTGGAAGACAGAAAAACCGATACAAACTATTCCAATGCATCAAATTTTAAAGTAAGGGCAATTCTGGACGGATATATATGGCCATCTTATATTGAAGGTCCTACCTTAGAACTGCCTCCAGATATGCGTGAGCTTCAGATACAGTGTGAAAAAAATTACACTTCACAGAACAATAAAAAGTATCTCAAATGGAACTCAACCCAAGACGTCATTACACTTGGGTTTTACAACAAAGAGTTGATTGTCAATATATATCAGTGCTTGATTCTTCGACTTTTCCAAGATCTAGACTCAAGAACTTACAACGACATCAAAACCGCCACCAATATCCCTGTCTCATATTTAAATCCAGCTCTTCACTCATTAACGTTCAGCAGAACTCCACTGTTCGCCTACACCAGTCAGTCAGAGTCGGGAGCAGGCTCAAAATCGAAACCCAGGACCAGAAGCAAGTCTCATCCCAACCCGACCACTAAGCTCAAAAGCAAAGTCACATCGTTCCAACACAACGACATATTTACGCTTCTCCCGGAGGAATCTCTACCGTCTGGAAAAAGACTTACTTTGAACAAATATAAATTTGGATCACTGAAAGACGAATCTGGGAATAATGGCAGAAATAACAATGGTGACGGCAACGATGATACAGACTTGGCCATTTTGCAAGCGGAAATAATGCAACTCTTGAAACAAAATAAGGAAATGGATCACAATAGTGTGTGTGAAAACGTGAAAAGCGATTCGAAAACGGTAAAGTTGGCAGTGGAAGGACTGCTCAATGACGGGTACTTGAAAAGAAAAGATACCGATAGATATGTTTATATACCTTGATTATTCCGAGCTCCTTTTATGTTAGATTAACCTACATATTAATAGACGTAAATTTACATTGTACCGATACTGTATAATGAGACAAAATATCGCTACAACATTCATAACTTCTATGGCTGGTATGACAAAAAACATGAAAGAAAAATGCTAATAAAAAAATTCAACATCTCATTGACTTAGTTACACAAACAGGTTTATCACATTAAAAATCCAATAAAATAGACAAGTACTAATTCTAATAATCAACTGGTTTCACAGTAGAACCAGACACGATTGAACCCCAACCAATCAATCTCCAATGCTTACCAACTCTTCTAGACAACGCAATCTTTTCACCAATCTCTGTGCATGCAGGCTTAGTCAATGACAACTTAGCCATATCAGCCTTAACGTTAGTGACCACGGCACCAGCAGTCGATGAACCAATGTTAACCATGAGAACTTCACGCTTAGCAAGTTTCTCGACCTTTGCGTTCTTTCCGTCTTCAGTCTTAACACCCAACAATCGTCGAAGTAAGAAGTAGTTGACTTCGAGTTCGATGTAAATTTCAGGAAGTTGTCCCAAATGACCTAACACTTGACCAACCAGTCTATCAGCTCTACATAGGGTAGGATCCACGCGGGTACCAACACCGATCAAACCACCAGGAACGGCGAATTTCAAATCGTTGTGTTCGGCGAATAATGTAACAATTCTTGATCTGATAGGTTTGCAGATAACTTCACCTTCTTCACCCTTTTCGACGATACCTGGTCGAATTTCGATTTCATCTCCTAACTTCAGGACACCGGAAAGAATTGATCCACCGGCAACACCACCCTTTAATTCTTCAATATCAGCACCAGGCTTGTTAACGTCAAATGAACGAATGACAATAAGTTTTGGAGATGCGGTAAAGTCTCTGAGGGGAACGGGAATTTTGTTGACGATAAATTCGTTGACGGCGTCAATGTTGTATTTAAGTTGGGCTGAAATAGGGACGATAGGGGCGTGATCAGCGGAAGTACCCTTGATGAACTTCAAAATACTCTTCTCGTGTTCGAGCGCTGTTTCTTCTCTCATCAAATCGACCTTGTTTTGTAAGATAATAATGTGCTTCAGCTTCATAATTTCGATAGCAGCCAAGTGTTCAGATGTTTGAGGTTGAGGACAAGATTCATTACCGGCAATCAATAAAAGAGCGGCGTCCATGACGGCGGCACCTGACAACATGGTACTCATAAGAATATCGTGCCCAGGACAATCCACAAAGGATACATGTCTAACTAGTTCATAACGATGACCACATTCCTCGCACTTTGGTCTAACTTCTTTGCTTGATGGGAAAGACTTGTAACAAGAAGGTCTGGGACAATCTCTATTTTCACATCTGTAGATTTTGGCATTAGCGTAACCTAAACGAATGGTAATGTTACGTTCTAATTCGTTCTTGAATCTAACTGTTTGAACACCTGAAATAGCTTTGACAACTGTCGATTTACCGTGTGCGACGTGTCCAATTGTACCGATATTGATTGTTGCTTGTCGACCAATAATCTCTGGACTGATTGGCGTTAATTTTGTAAAATCTGGATTGTCGGGTTGTTCGGGAAGACCGCCACCTTCTTCAAAGTCCTTAGCGGCCTGCTCAGAGGCAGTTAAGCCAAAGGTGACTGATTTCTTGGGCTTGATGTTTTCGATTTGGGGAGTTTCTTCAACTTGTTCTTCTTCTTCTTCTTCAGATTCGAGATTGTTGTCAACTTCATCAACGGTTGGTTCACCGATAACAATATCGGGCACTTGATCTTGTAAATCCGACATTTTTTTCTAATCTATTTCGATGTTTCGTTAAGGTAATAATATGAAAAATTTTTATTAAGGTGGAAGAAATTTTATCTAATATGGAAAAAAAAAATTGATTAGATTACCCTGACTCATTCTACTCCATAGGCCCAAAAAGTTTTTCTTCACAAGGTTATACTATCACAATCATCAGGCTAGAAAGAGATACATCGTCATGCCCCCTAAGAAAGAAAAAGAGCTGATGGAGGCTCCGGTATGTATGGAGATACCTACTACCGGACTCATTATTTACTAACAAAGTTTTTAGCCCCTAATTGCCATTGTTATGAGCGATTCTTATGAAAATAAGTTTATGCCACTCACAATAGAAAAGCCTAGAGTATGTGTATCTCAAAAATGTGTCAGCAGGCTAATTCCAAACAACTAACTATAAACTAGTGTCTTCTTCCTTTAGCCAACACACCATTAATTGAATATACTCTAGAATTCTTGTCTACCGCAGGTGTTGCAGAAGTTTACGTTGTTTGTTCTAACCATGCAGATCAAGTTGAAGCATATTTAGAGGAATCGAAATGGTATCTCCCATCTTCGCCTTTCAAAACTCAAGTATTCAAAACACCTGAAGCGCAATCCGTCGGTGATGCTTTACGAGAAATTGATGCAAAGGGTATTATTGAGACAGATTTTCTATTAGTGTCCGGAGATGTCGTTGCAAACTTCGATTTTAAATTGGTATTTGAAGCTCACAAAGAACGAAAGTCTAAAGATAAAAACAGCATAATGACAATGATTCTTCGAGAGGCTAGTGTTAGTCACAGAACTCGCGCAAGATCTGGCGCGGGGCTGTTCATTCTTGATGAGACTACTTCTAGATGTGTGCGATATGAACCTGCACCGAAACCTTCAAGTAAAGGAAGTATCAATCTTGATATGGAAGTTCTTGAAGAAGTTGAAAACATCTCTCTCAGAAATGATCTTATTGATTGTCACATCGATATTTGTACGCCTGATATTCCAGCTCTTTTTACTGAAAACTTTGACTATAATTGGATTAGGACTGATTTTGTCAAAGGGATTTTGACATCTGATATTCTCGGAAAAACTATTTACACACACATTCTAAACGAAAAGTACGCAGCAAGAGTCGAAGGTTTTCAAACTTATGATGCTGTCTCGAGGGATATAATTTCACGTTACACATATCCTGTTGTATTAGAAAGAAACATCATGGAAGATCATACTTTTGCGTATAGCAAAGGGGTTTATACAGAACGGAACGTCATTTTTGCACAGTCTTGTATCATCAACGCAGGCACCGTTATTGGGTCCGGAACTTTTGTTGACGAAGGCAGTACTTTGTCGAAAACGGTCACAGGAAGGAACAACAAGATTGGAAAGAATGTTGTTATCAAGGACTCATATCTCTGGGATGACGTGGTTATTGAGGATGGTGCCAAAATAGATCGGGCAATTATAGCGAACGGCGCAATTATCAAAAAAAATGCAGTAGTGAAACCTGGGGCTATTGTTTCATTCGGCGTTATTGTAGATGAAAACCAAACTGTTGAAGCAGAAACTAAATTGACTATTCAAGAGCAAGATAAAGCGACACCGGGCGAGAAATCTTATGTTTATCAAGATTCGAGTGATGAAGATTCAGAAGACGAGACATCTTCTAAATCTTTGGTGTACAGTCTTGCGCATTTGAACATTTCAGACACCTCACTTCACTCCGTCTCACTACATCCGAAACGAACACATCATAGAACTCAAAGTACAGCAAGTGCGGTTATTACAGACGACGATGTTGATGAAGAGAATTTCCGCACAGAAGCTATTGAGTCTGTTACGAGATCTATCACAGAAAACCATGACCCCGATATTGCAGCACTAGAACTTAACACCCTAAGAATGACCCTAAATGTCTCGTATCATGAAGTTCGTGAGGCGACTATTGCTGCATTTATTCAATTTGTAGACAAGATGGTAAAGACTGGTACGTTAGAGCCTAAAGCAGCGACGCGGAATATGTTTTTGAAATGGATTCCATTGCTGAGGCGGCAAGTATTTGACAGTGACGACGAGGTTGATCTTTTAGCGTGCATTCACGAGGAAACGTTAAAGATTGAACACGGCGATGTGGTTTTAGCTTATGCGGTGGATGCATTGTACGATGAGGATTTGGTGTCTGATGAATCGGTGGAGGCTTGGTGGGCTAAGGCTGAAGCGTTGGGAGGTGTTAGATACGCTAAGCAAGTGGTGGAGAATATTAGAGATGCTGAGAGTGAAAGTGAAAGCGAGAGCGACTAGTTCATGGTAAGGGTATCATTGGTTATAGATGTATTATTACATTTTGTCAAATCGAAAATAATACTGAAGTAAATTTCTATGTTTTATATTCAATCAGGGAACATTACCGTATAGAGGGCTTGCTTTTCAAGATTAACCGTACAACATTGTTTTACTTATATGGATATATATTGTAGTTTTACTGTAGTTTTGTCCTATTTTCAAAGTGTGTATTTGCAAATGATTGACACAAAATTTTGTGTGTTAATGGATATTTTCATTTATCCTTCATATTCTTTTGTGAACGGGGAAAGGCCGTTAGACAAAGCAGGATAAGCTACTCGTTTCACTAAAGTTTTGGGCTGGACGAAACATACTGATTTTGTGAGAAAATCAAATTGAGAGAGCTCAAATAAAAAGTCAGAAACTTCCTGGGATTATTCAGAAATAATTTTTTCCAACATATGTGTGTGTTTACAATCAAAATTTATAAGAACTGATTCCTTAATAAGTTGTTAGAAAACATACATAAAAGGAAGAGTGACATGCTAATTTGTCAAAGCTGGTGAAATATCTTAGCGCTCATGGGGAGAATTTAGAATAAAAGATGCTTTTCTGTATTATCTGGAAATCAAATAAAGCATTGTTGAGCTCTGAGCACCTTCTGTTATCTCTTCTCCTCAATTCCTTATTTTTTGAATTTAAGAATGAAAGCGTATCTGGTATATACAATTGGTACGAGATAAAATAAACAACCCGTTAAAGTGATCCGTTTTGTTTGATCTGCCGGAATGTAAAAGTACTCTTAGTCAAACTAGATGACTTTTAATCCCGGGACATATATGGATCTATTACATGAAGAGATTTAGTAGGATAATTCCACTTTTACGACTAATATCAGAGAATAAAAAAATGCTTAAATTGACGTTATATACAAGAAGTAATTTATATCTGTGAAATAGAATTCTAATTAATTGAGTAACGTACAAAGCAGAAATATCTTTTTCACACTGACATAGAATTTGAATTTTTTCAATCATTAAACTGTAACCTCCAATATACCCTTTCTGCAAAAATAATGTATATAATACCATCACAAAGTCGCATCATGATTCAAATCAAAACAACTCACTATGAAGACCACCAAGCTTTTTTGGGGCTACTAAGTAAAAGTGATTCCAAATCAGACTCTGGCTTTAGAACTACTTAGACCTAATATGACAAATTCGTTTTGATATAGGCTACACATTTATCATATTGCAAATATAACAGAAACCGTTACGTGTACCAGTATTCTCATCTAGCTCAAATAACGTAGTAACTTGTACTGGATTGACCCTACCGATCTAAAACGTTGGCTGGTTAGATGGTAGTCTTTAGTGTACAATCTATAACGGATAAAAGTAGTTCCTAGTCTGAGAATTAAATCCTTTTTCTTAGTCTGATCACTCATGTTTAATACAGTACTAACAGGCTAGTAAAAATTAGCAACAAACATTTGGATATTGTGCTATATCAAAAAAATTAAAACCCAGCTTTTGATTCAATTTGAATCCTTCGCATTTCCTAATTTAAAATGTGTAGTGTTATTTCATCGCATACAAGAACACCGGATAACAATATACCGGTACGTTGTGAAAACTATTAAAAAGTCTCATAAGGAGAACACTGTCAAAAAAGCTCGTAGTTTTGACTTTAGAACCATTCTTCTATTACTTGATGAAAAGAAGAAGGCTTTTCCTAACAAAATGTTCTTTTTTAACAAGACATACACAGTAAATTCTCTAAATAGTTTAGGTGTGTACTTTGGGCCATATTTTGCCAGAAAATTTCTAATTTAAATATATCCCCAACTTTAACACAATGATATAACCAAGTAACTTACACATACTCTGCTTGGCTGATTGTTAAGGACCTTATTAGATTCGGTAACTTGTAAAATTCTCCAGTTATACAGTAGAAATTTCTAAGCCCAAAAATTTAGCGCAAAAGCTTTACTCTATCTTACGCCAGTATACTCCTAATGGATAAGCTACGACAACTAACTTAGTAACAAGCCAGGTGATCTTTTATATGCAACGGACAATAGGAGTGGTATAAGCTCAGCTGCTTAGATTTTCGTCCAAAAATGTTGCAGAAAATCCATGGGCTGGAGGTCAAAAAGTCAAAGCGTGCTGCACATATTTATAAATACCGAAACATGTGAAGGATGAATTGAATTGTTCAATAACGAAATCATCAGTTTTGTGTAAAATATACGTCTTTTGTTGCAATATCTGACATGACCACACAAAACTTTTGACAGATTTGTAGTACAAATTATGATTTTTTGATATGTAAAATTGCTGTATTTTAACCAATCAATTGCAATGCTTATTAGGCACCATATTATCAAATAAACCTGTAACACTCAAACAGCAAACTTACAGTTATTTTATTTTGCAACTACACAACCAGTTTCGTAACTTGACGTTATTCTCTTTTTATCAATAAGCTGATCATTTGGTAGATCAGGGTTTCACATGCAGGGATGCATCCAGCTCTCAAATTTCCAACAACTTCTCTGTTTCTTTCTCTTAAAACCCGTTCCAACATCACAGATTTCCCCCACTCCCTCCTAACCACTGTCCCAAACACCTCCCTTTTTCTTCTCACAATTTGATCCAGATCACAAAATTCATCACGACAAGTACCCAGATCCACCATACCCCCCCTTACTTGTACCCCCCTTTACCAAGGTTTCTGATATTTTTGTAGTGCTTGGATAGATTGCACAGATCACGTACGATCGATTTGTATGTATGTATAGAAAGCAGGAGATATAAAAGAAGGGGGGAAATGAGTAGGGTTGTTTGGTGTCAGGACTTTTTTGAAAATAATAGTAGTAGCTTGTATAGTACTACAGTATTGACTTACTTTAACACTCTGTATATTAACGAAACGCGGTGAACACTTTGGTAAACTATGGTATGACTAATGGAAAGTGTGGAAACATCGAGCAACTGATATACACATCTCTTTGAGTTCTTCCTTGTTGGAACTATTTCCATTTACAAAAGCCGTCAAACTTCAGTTTATTATTATTTTTTTATTTTCTTACCAAGTATTATATCCAATTGTAGTCACAAAAACTCGATTATGCCTACTGTACATTGAACTTTTTCTTTTAAATCTGATTTCTTTCTGTTCTATGACGTCTTATTATCCAGGAAACCAGAGTTGACATTTAAACCCAACAAGCCCCAATATAGCTAACAAATTTAGATCAACTAATACAACAATAACGAGAACAAAAAAATGAATGTAACAGAAAACCACTCTTTTAGCAATTGTTAGTTTGATTTGTCAAAAACCTTTTTAAAAAAATTAAAGTGCCTGCTAGAGCATTTGTAAAGTCAATACAAAACGTACCACACCAAAGGTTTATAGCTGCCTACCATACTCAACCTCTTTTTCTAGCAAAACAATATCGTACCCACCAACCTCTTTTCAATCTATAATCCAATCCTCCCGGTTCTGTTCCAACCATTACAGTATAAATTTACTGAATTTTAAAACAAACAATAACAGTTTCATTATACAATTTTAAACTGTACAATTTGTGTTTTGTATGATTTCGAACAACTTTTACCAAATATCGATACAACCATCTATCTATACGCATATCTACCAGGTCAAGTATTATCAATACAATCTTCCCAGTTGTCAGGTCTTGGTGTATATATAAATTTATATCTATGGGCCCGTTCTGTTTACGTCTATATTATGGAAATGACATTAGAGGTGTACTGGAAGCTCTAGGTGTAGGCTTATTCAGAATTATCTCTACTCTCAGTTGATAAAAGGTTATTGATATATGTGTAATTTCTTTATGGTTGTGGCCAATTACAATATCTCTATTGCTCTATAGTAAGATTCAAACTACGAACTTCATAAGTGTTTTCTAGATACACGTCTATACAAGCCATCTATAAAATAAATCATAACAGTATAGTTATACCCTACAGCTCTCCTTAAGTCAATTACGTCTAGTGTCGTAACAAACATACACCATCTGATCAAATCACTATTACACATTTTATTCCTATTTATTTTCATCAAAAGCTCGTACCTTTTTCATATCGACATATCCCATCTCGCTTCTCAACCTTGGTTCATGTACCTGTATTTCATTTTCTTTCAGGTCCATGAATATGAACTACATAAGGATTCATTTTAAACACTTTTTTCATTCAATTCTTTCACCATTCAGTAGCACATCTTTAGACCCATCTTTCACACCATTTCTTTCATACTCAAAGATTTTTTTTTGACTTCACTACTCCATCCATAACCAACTTACTACCCTCACCACCCAACCACTCTCAAAACACACCTACAACTACGCAAATATACAAAACTACAAATCCACAACTTCTATAAACCGCTAGCCAACCCCCGAATAGTCCCACTTTTCACCGCTCTACCCAACTTCTGTACCAAAATACAAGACAAAAATTCAAAACGTCTAGAAAAAACCACACAACACAATCCGTCTTTTACACCAACCCTTCAAAACATCCTGTTCATGACATGCTCTTTCATACTCCACGAGTGTTATGAACAGTTTACCACTCGCCCACTAAGAAACGGGGGACGTCACTGCTTTATACCAAAATGTTTGTTTCCTTTTCCATCTCCATTGAACAAAGCACATTGCACCTGAGTCTGAACTAGATTTAAGCAAGTTGCAAGTGTAATGAGTAGGTCGTGCTCATTTTACTACGTATTGTACACCTTTGGCAGATTCTACCTACTTAAGCAGTTGTTAATTTCGATTCGTTTGTTTACACAACTTCTCATCGCATCGCAAGTTTACTCCAGTAATATGTTTCACCCTAACCAAACCTTCACTCAACCCCGATAAGTTCAGCCAAACCAGATATACAGATTTAGGTTAAGGTTAAGGTTAGTTAGTTCCACCCAACTTCCAGTTTAGCTAAACCCTACTTTTTTGACAATAATAATAATTACTATTATTTTGCTTTTTTTCTCCTTAACTCAATTCATTAATTTTTTTCTATCCTTTCCAACTTTCGTTTTTGATAGTGCGTAAGTAGACCTGTGCAATACGATATTCATAAAGTGCACTGTAATTCTCTTTCTCTCTATATCTACAGTATTCATATTCCATGAAAACCTGCCACCTTTTCTATTTTGATTCGGGCAACTGGTTTTGTACAGTATGATGAAAAAAGAGCTCTATTGCTCTTCCATTACAACAACCTCCAATAAAAATTATAATAATAAATTAGGATATATTCTCTATGTTTGTGTAAAAATTACATATCTCTAAGTAAATGATAAAAAGGTATTATATAAATATATATATAAATGTGTTCGTGTCCAAATGTTTTTCCTTCTAAAAACCCCTTCTCTAGCTTAATACATAACATGCAAGACACCAATGGCCAGGGCCAGAGCCAGGCTTAATGGTTTGTTGTGTAAAGCGGCTCCGTTAATTTGCATCAGTCCTGTAGATGTCATTTCAGAACTGGCGGTGGTTGACTTGGTATCGGGGATTTGGGTCATGGTGGTGATGGTGGTGGGTGTAATGACTGTGTGCGAGGTTGTTGGTTCATGGTGGGACGAAGAAGAGGTTGTCGTCATGTGGTGGGATGAGGAGGTTGATTGTTCAACGGAAGTGGATGATGGTTCAACACTTGAAGAGGAAACAATTGATGATGTGTGTACAGATGAAGTGGTTGGTGCTGCAGCTGAAGACGATGAAGGGTGGACGGATGAAGTGGTTGGTGCGACTGAAGAGGATGATGGCACCACAGACGAAGTACTTGGCACAATTGATGAAGTAGTTTCAGCAATTGAAGAACTTGTAGTAGGAGCAATTGAGGAAGAAGAAGAAGTAGTAGGAGCAATCGAGGAAGAAGTGGTTACAGGTGCACTAGAAGAAGTGACTTGTTCAATTGAAGATGAAGAGGGAGGCAAAGAGGAAGAAGAAGCGGGTGGAGCAGAGGAAGCAGGAGCAGAAACTTGACTAATTTGTGCACCAGCTTGTCCAGAAACTTGACCATTTTCGGCCTCAATGCTCTGCCAGCTTCCCGAGTTGTCAGTGTACTTGTAAGAGTTACCAGTCGAGTAATCAGTGACCTTGACGTTTTTAACAAGGAAGTTGAAAGGACCTGCAGAATAGTCGGTAATACCACCAGCCCATTCAATGGTTCCCTGTGGGTTACTGGGGTCACCACCAGCCCATGAACCAAACTTAACACGCATGGGAGTTTGAGGGTAGTATCCGTTTCCAGGGTTATTGTAGGTTCTTACAGCAGCGCCATCGACGTACCAAGTGATGGCCGACGAAGTCCAGTCAAGTGCATATTTGTGGTAAGTACCAATAGGGTTAGGCATATCGACATTAGTGTTTCTTCCCTTTTGGACGGTATCACCTTTCGAGAAGTAAATGGTTTGTACGTGGTAATTGTCTCCACCAGTCCATTCGAAATCAATCTCATCAAGATCGTCCGACAGCAGGACAAACGAACTGACGATTCCGCGGCCTGGAGCGGCGCTGGCCTCAAACTCAATGTGGCCAAACATGATGTAGAACTCTGAGGACAATGTGGGAGCGTCGTACTGCTTGGCGATCTGGAGGTTGACGCCGTCGTTTGTGTAGATGACGTTTTGGGATATTTGCGAGAAGGAAGGGTCGGCGTTCTGGGAGGTGAAGGGGAAGAAGGCCTCGCCGCCAAGGGCTTTATCGGGTGGACAGGTGTTTGTTAGTGGGTTGCATGAAGTCGTTGTTTGGGCGGATGTGGGGGTGGGGCCGAGACACGATAGCAGGAAGAGAAGGTATGGTAGCGAGCGTGGTTGAAACATTGTTTGTGGGTGTGGTTAACGATAGACAGGCAGTATTATTATTATTATTTATATTGTTATAAATATGAATAATGGTAAGTTTTGGGGTTTCGATAGTGGATTGAATAAGAATGGAGAATATAAAAAAGAATTGGAAATAATAACAAAAAAAGGGGACATTTCCCAGAGTTTATATAAAGCTGGACATGTTACCAAAAGGAGACGAGCCGACGATAGATGGGATATGATGGATGAACGAATGAATGAATATGACAATATGACAATGTTATCATATACATGGTACGATAAAAATAGAACATTTTTGACAGGGAAAAAGAAAATAATGGAAAAAAATAAAAAAGTAAAAAAAAAAAGAAAATAAGACTTTTTTTGTAGTGAAATAAATCCGCAGCAGTTGCATAAAAATAAAATAAAATTTCACCTCAAAAGTCCACTTTGGTTGATATTGAAGACAGCCACCTCCACCGTTAACGTCAACTTCAGCAATACAATACAATACAAAACCATTCAAAAAGCCCTTCAGCACCAGCCAGTTAGGTGTTCATTCACACAGAACAACAATCAATATGCTGATACATGATACATATAAAAGCTATAACTCATAAACTGAACTACGACTATCAAAACAAAGTGCACAAAATAGAGAAAGAAGGGGATCCTCAGTTTATTTCTTTTATTGGTTAATAAATGTGCTGCTGCTGTTGGGGGTTATCCCTTGAAGCGAAGCACCGAACGGCACGCTGCCATAACTTAAGCACCAAATGATTTGACACTTGACACTAAATACTTCTTTCTATATACCATAGTCATTTCCGAATTGTCCATTCAGTCAGTCAGAATAACAATCTTGGGTTTGGTTAAAATCCTAAGATTCAACAAGTTATGCCGTTACTAACTTATCATCCATGTCTTGGGCAAAGCAGTCGATTGATCGGGGTCCAGTGCCAGTTCCCATCTAAGTATTATTTATACTAAACAAACAAATGGCCAGTCCCCAATGCAGTCAGTCATAGGCTAGTTTGTGCTGGTTTAGTTTTAGATCCATCTATGGTGTCGAGCTTTTTATTTATTTTTGTTACAAGTGCATTAGATGGTTGGTTCATAGATGTTGTCCGTTTAGATGCCGGCA
Source organism: Geotrichum australiense (assembly GCA_030563945.1). NCBI lineage: Eukaryota > Fungi > Ascomycota > Dipodascomycetes > Dipodascales > Dipodascaceae > Geotrichum > Geotrichum australiense. The sequence goes on along the minus strand of JAJMKR010000012.1, from coordinate 57,773 downwards.
CCTACCAACATTGAAAATGAAAAGAAACAAGAAGAATCATGTCATGATATCAATTAATCAATCAATCATTCTATACATCTACAAATTCTACAGAATAGAACAACATGGAACTCATATGCCCAAGTCACGACAACTACTAAAGTCAGTCACGACCATTGATATCATGGGACCCATATTCACATTCACGTTCTTCTCACTTTACCTTACCTTACCGTGTGTCCCTATTCTCATTAGGTTAATAACAAAATTCATTACGTGTGCGCATGCCACTCGTACTGTACTAAAAATAAACTCAAGCCAAAATCATCCATCCTCCATAGCCTGTGCTGTCTCCAAGTATTTGTAGTACACGTATGGTATATAATATGCACAAATCATGTAACTATGCGCACCTACATGCTGCACTGTACGCACGGGCTACCACAACATTTATTTATTTGTATATGACATTGTGAACGTGTCTGTCTAGTTTCTATTTTTTGTTATACTACTGTATAGGTTTTAGAATAATATTCAAAAAGTCTTTTTTTTTCAGTTTTGTATGAATGAATGAATGAATGAATAAGATCATTGAAAAAATAGATACACATCTATCCATAATTCCAAATATAATACACAGATGAAAAACAATTTCATCATGATCAACAGAACAATCCTAAAAATAGCGAACGACGATCATATATCTTTCTCCCCAATTCCTCATTATCAAAGAAAGAGAGAAAGAAAAAAAAAAAAAACATTTTCTTTTTCCTTAACCGACAACGACTACCAATATGTTAGCATTCTACCACTAAATAGGTAGTTGCATCGACGTCATCACAACAGTTATTAACCTTAATCAATCCAACAGCACACACAGCACAACTTATGAACTGTGTGTGTGTGTGTGCGCCATAAATAACTTGGACTCTATTTCGGTTTTCTCTCCACATTTTACGTCACAAGTCGCGTATTCAGGTAACAAGCTATTTGTACCAAGTACTACTACCTATCAGCGACCTATCTTTATGGATAGTACATAGTACATACACACTACACCCTTAAGGGATTGATCTTGGGACTATATTACGTCATATAAATGAGTCTTATGACAGGTTTTTTTGTGCAAATATGTGTACAGTAAACATAATAATTTGATCCAATAAATGGATCTTTGGATCTGTGTTCTTTCTATTTCGAGGACCCCTCTAATAAAATACCGGTATAAAGTACACACAAATTTCAGTTTCGGTTTCGGTCCGAAAATAGACTTGAGTTAACTTTAGCTTCTGAAACAAAACGGGCCATTTTTGTTGGTAAATTTATATCTATGACAAAGTTACACAAATCTGTTTGTTCCTTCTTTCTTTCAAGCAACGTAACGTAACGCTCTGGTCTATATATGCAGGAATCATCTTTCCGTTCCTAAAAAAACATCAACAAGAATTTTGATGGCTGGCAACCAGTTCTAATAGTGCAAACCTCTACACCCTGATAATCCCAAAGCATATGCATAAATGAACTATCGATTTGTCCTTCCTCTTCCGTTCTGGGACAACGTTTTTTTTTTTTTTTTTTTTTTTTTTTCCAATATGAACCAAAAACAACTGGTTTTGGGGATTGCAGGGACTTTTTTCACCTACAAAGCAAAATAAAAGGAGGTGGTTGAGTCGCTACGTACTGTTTCTTTATGAGGGGGGTTCTCGAAAAGTAATAACAAATAAAATTAAGGTTGTACGTATTGATGATAACGGTCTTTCTTGTAGGATAGGATCTTGTAGAATACGTACAAAACGTAATGTAATGAAAAAATAGAACTAGCTACTTGTATATGAAATGAGATGGACAGAAGTCAGAATGGTATGAAGTTACGTGACATGTACACACCGTACAAAGCTATGTCTATTCATAGAATTCTAAACCGGTTCACGAGGGAGGCACAGGATTTCAGGGTTTTTGTTCGAGTTCCGAATTTAGAATTCATCCATCATTGTACGTACTGTACTAATTGACTTCACAAGCTTGGACAAGCTTCGACAAGCTGGCACAAAAGATTTTGTGGAGTTGGCGTATTGATACAACAATAAGCCCCGTTTTTACAAGAATGATAGGCAATACTGTATTCCCCAACGCGTACTGTAGTTTGTTGCTTGTTGTGTGGTACTGGGTTTAACTTTCCTACCTACCTACCTACCTACCTATCTATCTATATGTGACAAGGAAACTTTACCACCTCTATGGTGACCTTAGAGGAGTCGGTGTATATACTGGAGATGATTTGTTTTCACAGAGTTCCCGAAAATGTTGTTTTAAAGCGCAAGTTTGGTGATGGTGTTAAGCATAAAGCTTGTACGCCATAGACTGAGCCTCACGCTGAGCTGAGACGTTCAAAATGGAATTTATGAACTGTGAAAAATTCTGTCTGCAGCCATAACTTTACAACAACAAGTAGAATTTCCGTTGAAAGAATGAAATTTCAAATATGAAAATCTATTTGTAATGGTTATATTCTACTTCAACATATTACTAGTACCTTGATAACCATTGAGATGATAAATGTTGGAACAAAAGAATCGCAGAATTATATGGTCTTTTGAAATACCTTTAAAAGTGTAAAAAAGACACCAAATCTCATAATTTTGACATCTATAATTGTTACAAACTCAGATATTCATATTGTACACAGGTTGTTTTTCTATATTGTACAGCCAAAAGCGACTATGTCACCAACAGACGTTCTTCCACAGTTCAAACCACACTCAAATCATGAGATACAATATATTCAATTGCCATACACAAACAATCATCAATAAAAATTAAAATAATTTGCATTTCTGCCAATCGTTAATCTGTACATACTTTTTATTATTATTATCCCATTCTACAAAACAATATCCCAACCAACAACCTCCGCCCCCACTCACTCAACACTTAAACTTTTCCAAAACCCCTGCAAGTTCCTCGGCGCTATCTGACGTCTTCACCCTCGCCACAAACATCTTCATACCATCCTCCGTAAAGTTCGGAATCCTAACTTGCGTCCCCGTCGACTTGTACACAAACGCTTTGGCAATAACAGTGTTCAGCAGAACTCTGCCAGACCCTTCGGCGCGCGCAAGCACACGCGACTTGCCAGTCTCGTCGTTAGTAAGGACTTTAAGCATTCCTAGCCCAACGACTTCTGGGTCCCGGCCTTCTTCAAATTTGTAAAGACGACAGCGCACTTCGAGACGACTGGTCTCGCCTTCTTCGCCGTTGGTCTCTTTTGAGAAATCTTTGATGTTGTTGGGGTCCAGCGTGTCGGAGGGCTCGCCGGGTTGGGATGTGCTGGCTGTGCTGGTGTTGGGTGCGGAAGCTGTAGATGCGGCTACAACTGAGCTTGAATTAGGATTGCTAAATGAAAATCCTCCACTGGATCCTCCTCCGAAAGCGTTGGACTTGGGTTCTGTGTTTGTTGTAGTTGAAGGTGTCGATGAAAAACTAAATGCTGGCTTGTCTGTGCCTGCTGCCGTTGATAACGGTGTACCAAAACTGAACGGCTTTGATAGTTGATCTGATTTTTCTGATGTAGTAGTGCCCGTAGCAACCGAAGAAGCACCAAAAATAAATGGCTTTGCTGGTTGTTCAGAACTTTGATTAGTGTTAGTTGAAGGAGTACCAAAAGTAAATGGCTGTGTAGACTTTTGCGTTTTCTCAGTAGTACTATTAGCAGACGATGGTGTTCCAAAAATGAAAGGCTTTGGCAAATTTTCTAATGTAGATGAAGGTTCACCAAACTTGAACGGTTTAGGCTGCTGCTGTGCCTCAGGTTTGCTCTTTTCTTCCGTTAACGAGTTAGGCCCACTACCCTGCCCAGAGGAAGCTCCAAAACTAAAAGGCAACTTAGCATCCCCTGTTTTCTCACTAGCCGACGATCCAAAACTAAAAGTAGGCTTGTCTGCCGATGATGACGATGCAGAAGTACTACTGCCAAAGTTGAAAATCGGCTTAGTTGGAGTTGATGCACCAGTCGTGTTATTGCCGCCTGAGGTACTACTTGGTACAGCATTTATCGAACCTCCGAAGAGAGGTTTTTGCAGGGCTGGAGTGCTTGAGCTATCGGATTGCACAGGCTTCGAATCTTGACCAGCTTTTGAAGCCTCCGATCCCGCTTCTGCTTCGGCTCCCGGTGTAGCGTTAGAATTGGAATTGAAATTGAAAAGCGACGGTTTGGGCGTACCACTTTCCGCAGGCTTTGGCGTCGAATTGAAGTTAAAAATGTTTGATGTTTCCGCAGGTTTTTGTGTGTTTGAAAACAGAGATGGAGTCGACGAAACAGTGGATCCAAAAACAAAAGGAGTTGGTGGTTTATTTGGCGCATCTGAAGCAGCCGATTTATTATTACCCGTTTCCTGAGATTGACGACTTGCCGGTTTCGACTCGTCGTTGTTGTTCGAGCTTTGAAAAAGAGGAGTAGAAGGAGTGGATCCTCCCAAAGAACTGCTCGCACCAAATTTGAAAGCCGGTTTAGAAGAATCAGTCGGTTTCGGAGATTCAGCTGGCTTCGAAATGCTGGTTTGGAATAAAGATGGGGTAGAAGTAGAGGTAGAGGTAGAGAGTCCCGAAAATAGGCCTGGCTTGGTGGTCGCTTGAGCTGGCGTAGACCCTGACTTTTCAGCTGGTTTGTTGGAATTGAAACTAAATGCTGGGGCTGGAGCAAGATTATTGTTACCTGTTGAAGAGTCTGATTTAGCAAACATGTTTCCGCTGTTCGTATTTACTAATGATCCTCCGAAACCACTGGTGCTGACGTTGCTATCTTCAACTGTTTTGTTTGAGCCGAATGAAGTCACAGAGTTCATTCCATTAGTTGGCTTCGACTGACCGACCGAGCCAACAATAGCATGGCTCGCATCAATGCTCATAGCATAATCAATATACTTTTTAATGACCTCCGTATAATCGCCAAAAGGGTTCTCATTTGACAGCTGAATAATTTTTTCTTTCAAGTTCTCGTTCAAAGCAGCAAACTTGACTGTATTAGAACTGTGACTTGATTCGCCGGCCTGTCTTTTCCTTGGTAATGAGTGTGATGCTGAAGCAAACAAAGAACTGCCTGCATTTCCTTCTGTGGCATCGCCAGTTGATTCAAATGCGCGTTTAGACATTCTTTGTGATCGAGATGTGATGTGGTTACTTGGGAAAACCAGTTGGAACTAACTGTGAATAGTTTTTTGCGCAAAGCTTAAAAAATTTGGCCAAAATTATCACACACTATATTGTAAGTACTAAGGCTGGAGTAGTAACTTGCTTGAAAACTTGAAAAGTGAAAAAGCTGAAAACATCTCGTGTGCACTTATCATAGTATCCAGTAAAGATAAGAGCTATTATAGGTAGCGTACGTACAAGACATGTCATTCTACTTGATAGCTCATATACAGGGAAATCAATAAGTTTGACATTATTTCAAGCTACTTATTCTTATAACTAAAACACTTAATTGCATACAGAATAGGCTTTCTACAATGAATGAAGATATGTGAAAACTGTGATGTGAGTCTACTTAAGCAAAGCGACACACTAAAATCACCACAATTCACTATGGTGTATACTAAACTGATCAATAAAACTGAAAAAGTACTATTTATTATTGCTTAAAAAACCTTTTGAATATTGTTCCAGGACAGAACTCCAACCAAAAGATGTTAGACATACCAACAAGATTATAGAACCATAATTAGACTCAACGATCAAATTCCATCAGCGTTCAATATTAGTCAGATTCAACAAACGCCGATTCTCCGTGGTAAAAATGGCACAAGTTTACAACATCCTCATATCTTACGATGAATTGTAGCTGGAATTGCCACCCAGGATACCCACGACATAGCTCAGAATTATATCCTTATCTGTATACTTCCACATTCTGATCGCACAAAAACATATTGAACTGGGTTGTTTTGTGGTAAATCAATCACGCTATCCACACATTTGAAAAAAGTAAGTGATGTTTTTCTGCTTTCAGTGCAGCCTTGCACTGAGAAAACAACTTCAGGCATTGCATAGACTAGGATATCTTAATCCTGATGCCCATATCCTACACATATATGCCCATAGATCACAATTATTTGACCGTTCAAATACAATAATATATTTTGGAATACCAATATAGCATTGGACTACAACATTGTTTCGTAATTGCACGTAGAATCCTAAGCTTTCAACTGTGGAACAGCAACAGATGGCAAGTCAGTAATGCGCAACGTTCTTAGTCAGATCACATGACATTTTGAGGTGAAAGCCATACAATCAATAAATATATCGATTCACGCTGAAATTTCATCGCAATTTAACTGATCATTAACACAGCTTAGCAACTCCTGATAAACTAACAAGCTGGTCTCAATATGGATATACATGAGTTCCTTAGAGATTTTCACAAGTCGTACATGTTCCGGTACAACAATGCTGCAAGGGAAGAGCTGAGAAAAAAACTCTTCTACGAAGCGACATGTGATGGAACCTACCTTCATATGCTCTTTGAAAGTAAAGGGAAGGGAAAATCAAAGTGGGCTTCTCAAGATCCAAACGCCGTCAAGGCAGACGAATGGGTGATAGGGAATAAGAGCCTTGATCGGCCTGGAATTCCATGCGTAAAAAAGTTCACAAAAGGCGAACCAACATATCGATGCTTGTAAGTGATTCCTTGTTCTGCTTGAAATCAGCTCTTCTTACTTACCAAATTTTTATATAGTACTTGTGGCGTAGATAATACATGTGTTTTGTGCTCACGGTGTTATGATCCTGAAGATCACATTGGCCACAAAGTTATTATCATGACCTCCCAAAGAGATTCTGGGGGTGTATGCGATTGCGGTGATCCTGAAGCTTGGGTCAGACAACCTACCTGCAAGTATCACCACAACGTACAAGATTCACAGTACGAAAATGAGCTCCCTGAAGATTTTGCTCTTGCATTGAGCAGGACGATTGCAACAGCATTGGATTTTGTCATCGATGTACTGTCGACCGCAGATCTGAACTTACAAAAGCTCACAACGCCAGCGGAAATCAGAGAAGTTGAAAGAGTTAGTGAATTGAGCAGGCAAGTGTACGAAAATTATGATAGAGATGTTGACGAAAAGTACGTTTTGTGTCTATGGAATGATCAACGACATTCGACTGAAGAAGTGATAGATCTCATTACTTTACATCTGCGCAAAGTGAAGAATTTTGGAAGAATGGTAACAGATGTGGTCGATTCCTACGGCAGAGGAATTTTACAAATTTCGAAAGATATTGATTTTCTTTTAGAAAAAAAGAGCCTGATGGAGAAAAGCGGACTAGCCTACACAATTCGTTCTAATAGAGATTATTTCAGAGAAGAAATGTGTGATACAATTATACACTGGATCGCTGATATTGCAGGCGCAAATGTCAAAGGCCACTATTTACAAGTCAACGAAATCATATGTAAGGCCTTAACAGATACCTGGAATGTTGGAACAGCAACAGGAATGTCGGAAATTCCAGAAATGTTACCCATGGTGAAAAGAGTACACAGCTCACTAGACGAGTTTCTTATTCCAAGACCAGGAACATACCCTCCTTTATCTCCCGATCAGCGTCCCGAGTCTGAGAAGAATATTAACCTAGTTTACGAGAAATTGCCTAAACATTGGACCGACGGGTTGAGACACATGCCCAATCTGCGATCAGAACACGGTGTGTCTCCGAGAGTTCAGTACTTGCTGTTTTTCGACATTAGGCTATGGAAAAGTTTGAGAAGTACCCTAAGGGATATATATCTCTCTGTGCTGGTTACAAACCCGAAATACAAACTTATACTAGCCCAGTGCTACGCAGAAATCTACCCGCTAATTGCAGAAATGTACATTTTGACTGATAGAGAACCTGAATGCTCAATCGTGAACACATTGTCAAATCAACTATTCACCACGCCGTCAATTGCTACTTTTTTGATGGAATCGACTTTCTTCACTTCGCAGATTGCAGGCCTGTTTAATTTTTTCACAAAGTTCAGAGTCGGCCCGATAGAACTTGTGGATGTTTCTCGGTCAATCACCGAGGGATCAACTGCTTTGAAAAATAGAAGATTCGGTCAATTATTCCACGATTTTGAGTTCCTTCTCAATCGAAACAAGAATAAATTGAGCATTGTTGGAAATCAGGATCGAATGTTACAAGTTTGCGATTTTTTAATGCTTTTCCAGGGGATTTTGCCTTTCAGAAGAGAAACAGAAACACACGTCGAATTTGAATCTGATGCTTGGACGAGGTATCTTAATTGTATGCCTGCTTTACTACAACTGGCCAACACTATTGCTTCCGGGGTTGCTGAGTATGATATTAGACAGTTTTCAAACTCAATGGTTGCAGTTACAAGCGCTATTTTTGGTTGGGCAGCCAACCCCAGATCCGAAAAGCTCTCACGTCCTGTCTTTCATGACTATAGTCTTGGGCCAGGGTTTCCTGTTTTGAGAACAACTAAATTTGACGTTGCTAGTGATAATACGAGTCTTTATAACCCTATCAATGATTTTTTATCTTGGATAATACAATACGCATCATTTGATGGGGTATACCCGTTGAGACAACTTCTGGATATTTCATCAAACTTTTTGTATGAAAATGATACCGACGCTCGAATTTCACTCCTTTTCGATTTCCACTTACGATCGCTTGCACTATTGAGCCAAATTCATGTAGGACTTTGGGTGAGGAATGGAGCTAACATAAGATCGCATGCTGGTTACTATTGCAAACTCTCTTTACGAGATCTAGCTTATTCAAGGGATGTTTTTATGGTACAGACTTCTTTTGTTGCTATTTCTTCTGGTGATTCCCTTGCTAGAATGGTTGAGAGATGGGGTATTTTTGACGATAGAATTACAAGACTATTCGATAAACAACAGTTGGTTTATTATTATGAGGAATTTATTCGCTACTTGATTGTGATTCTGATTGAGCGAAGACAACTGAAAGGTCTCTCTGTAACAGAGACCAAAAAGGAATACATTAGGAAAGAAATCATTCAATGCCTAGCTTTGAAATCAATGAGTTTTACTGAAATATGTCGTGAAATTCCGGATCATCTGGTATCAGATGAACTTTTTGAATCCATTCTACAAGAACTCGCGACTCTCAAAATGCCAACTACTGTAAGAGAGACTGGAAAGTACACACTAAAGCCCGAGTACATGTTTGAGTTTGATACAAGATACCTGTATTTTTCAAGTACCCAAATGGCTGAAGCAACCAATATCCAGAAACAGTTTTTCAGCAAGAAAACAGGCCTTCCCGAAGACATGATTGTTGTTGACCCACATTTGGAGAAAATTGAATCAGGGCCATTTGTTGGGATTGGAAACTTTACTAGAACTAGGGAATTTGGTTATGTCATTTTGAAAACTTTGAATTTCGCTCTAGTTGGTGAAGAAAGGGAGAGTGTACTGGCCCTGACTTTGAGTTTACTCCATGCTGCGGCTGTAGACGATTTGCAAGTCAACAATTCTGAGTTTGATTCTTTCAACCATTTAATGTTTTCTGATTTTGAGATTGCCGGCTCGAGAACCTCAATGGCAAAGGCTTTGTATCATATTTCAAACTTGCAAAATTTACAACACTACAAAATTCAGATCTACCGCATTTTTGAGCTCACGTATCAAAAGGACCAGCTCAATACAAACGCCTTTTTCCTCAGGGAATTCAATCTAACTGTTATGAATCTGATTCACCCTGATGGGGACAATGAAAGTTTAGATATCAACATTGGTAATATGCACACAAAACACAGTTTGACAGAACACAACAGCTCCGAAAAGCCAGCAGCTCCAACCAAAAAAGAGTCCAAGAAGAAACTAGCCAAAAAGAAACAAAAAAAGCTTCTTGCCAATTTACAAAAACAACAAAAATTATTTGCATCTAAAAACAAAGAGTCTTTCAACGATGATTCGACTGATGAAAATCCGGAAATTAGTAATGATGATCAGCTAGACTCAAATGAATGGCATTATCCCCATGGTCATTGCATTCTCTGCAAAATGCCTTGCGATATGTCATCATTGTATGGAATGTTGAGTTTTGTGCAAAAAGTCAATACAAATAGAACAGTTCCGTTTGATGATGAAGACTGGGTGATGAATGCGTTTGGATTTGAAAGGGATTTAGATGAATCTTTGCCTGACTCTGACAGTCGATATGGTTTTGGAGCAGAAGAATCTGATTGGCTTGAACCTGGAACTGAAAAGTGGAACGAGTATAAGAGAAGGGAAAGAAAAGAAAATGCTCTTGGACATGGGTTCCCCAACTCTTCAATTGTGCAAACTCCTGCTATAACTAGTTGCTGTCATACTCTTCATCATAGCTGTTACAAACGTTACATGCAAAGTCTCAAAAGTAAAGGCAATTTGCTAACTCGAAATAGCTTTGAAGATCCACAAAAAAATGAATGTCTTTGTCCCTTGTGCGGAACTATTAATAATGTTTTTATTCCGATTCTATGGAATACTAATAGCCGAAATTTCACAGAAACACTTGGGTCGTTTTTTCAAAAGGGTGTCGATATTTTACAGTATACGGAAGGAAACAAGCTATATGGTTTTACCAATATAACTGTCAATCCCAAGATGTATAATGAAGCTAAAAACAACTCTTCATTATGGGATCTGAAAAAGGCCATCAATACAAAAGCCGGTGCAGCAATTAATTTCTTAGACTCTTTCAATTCGGTATCACCTATATCTAAAGATTGTGGCGGGGCCACCAAATTGGTTCTGGACTGTGTTGCAACGCAAATAAACGATTTAGATTTGCTGTTACGCGGAACTGATGGCTTTTTGTTGGACAACATTACCGAAATCAATATCTCACTGATAAGAACTCTCACTGAATACGCAATTACGCTGTCTCAGGAGTGCTTTATTTCTGCGGGGGTAAATGCTGGCGAAGGAATTTATATAGATGGGTCAATTGTACCTACAGTCGCACCATTTGAAGACTTGACTGAAAAGTGTTTGACATATGCTTCGTTCCTTGGTATTTCTTTCATACCTTTTATCAACTATTACTTCAAAGGTGAAATTCTCAACACGCTGGCATGCATAATAAAAGAATTTTTGAGAGACGCAACTTGGACCAGGCTTGACGGATATTTATTTGAAATGCCAGGAATTCAAGAATTTCCGGGGAATGTCAATGAATTTGCAAATGTGGTAATATTCATGAGGAACTTTTTATCCATGAATTGCAGTGAGTTCGCCAAATTCGGTATCCATGAATCCCAAATTTGGAATCACCCAAATCTGCCAAACATACTTTACACACTGATTATGAAATCCGTTACTCCTTTTTTGAGAAAAACTTGCATTCTGATCCACGCCTATTCAGCCAGTGGTTACAACTCCCAACCAAAGAAGCTTCAAATGAAAGAGGCCGACCGAATTTGCGAGTTTCTTGGGATTAATACAGTGAGCCAAACGATATGTGAACTGGGTCGAGACAACAACTTTGCAAGTGCATGGATATCGCCGTTGTGCAATTCGGTTATAAAAATTCCTTACCCCAACGTGGTATCGCTTGTTTCTCTTGTTCCCAGACTTGATCAACTTTTCACTATTCCTAAATTTGCAGACTTGACTGATCCCATCATCTGTCTTTTCTGCGGGGAACTTGTGGAAGCCAATCCCAAAACTACTTCCAAATGGGGACCATGTAACCTTCATCGTTTGCAATGTGGAAAGGAAAGTGGAATATTCTTTTTGCCTAAAAGAAGCGCTATGTTGTTGTTGTATGGCCACCAAGGATCGTTTATGCCCGCACCGTATCTTGATGTGCATGGGGAAACGGAGGACACATCAGTCACTGTGTTTAGAAGAGGAAGACTGCAGTATTTGAATAGGAAAAGGTGGGATAACTTGGTGAAATCGATATGGTTGAATCATGGAATACCAGATTATATTGCGAGGAAATTGTCATCAGGGGTTGATGTTGGAGGATGGGATACGTTGTAAATGGGTTATGTATATATATTGGGGGTCGTCAAAATATGAATTATTGTACTGAGTTTTAGCCGTCTACCTTTTTCTTTCTTTTTTTACCTTATGCTTAGTAGCCATGCTCTAAATACCGAGCTCATATATCAAAGAAAAGAAGTTTGTAGTATGATTATGCCGGTATATGGCAATATCCATAATTTCAAGTCCTAGCTACAGTATGTAAAGTTGTAAACTGTTTTGCTATCAATACTTACCATATCTTTGAAAACAGTAAAAACAATCCAGACGATAAAGACAGGTTTCGAAGCGCACCAAAAATGTATTCTCAATGTATATAACCTTTAAAATATCAGCACCATTTTATTACATTTCCAACTATATACTTTCACCGCACAAGTTATCCCTACCGTTACTTTATCTATCACCACATCCTACACCCCTACTTCCAAATTTCCCAATCTCAAAAAACTCCAAAACTCCTCAGTCTTCAAAATTTCGCATACACAGCGCAAGCCACCGCTCCAACAACTAAGTCAAACTTTGTAGGTGCCAGTTCCTATGCATACCAGCATCTACACGATTTCAATACACAAAAGACGCAGCAAAGGTATAGAAATATACCCATATATTATACAGCGTTATCATTTGGCCATCGTCAACTTTTTTTGGCGGGGTTCACTTAATGAGGTTGTGTAGACTATTTTATGATCATCGCAGCGCCAAACGACTTTTAATGCTTATTTTTATTAGATTTTTTATTTAACGTGTTTCAGGTCGGTAAATAATTTACGTCTCGGACCGGTTCAATGTGTTGCTGAGGTATCTGTTATTTTAAGATAAAATATAAACTGAGGGAAAGCCAAAAACACAAAATTCGTACAAGCATTCTCCTTCCTACGAACCCAATAGAGATTAATAAAATATTTATATACTGAATATTATGAAAGTAAAAAAAAAAAATAAAAAAAAAATTAGTTGTCAATCTTGGTTTCTTCCACAGCCTTAGTCACATCCTCCACAGCTGCATCATTAGGTGATTGGGCAGCTTCACCAGGGTATCTCGACCCCTTATTTTTAACCTTCTTTTCCTTCTTGGCCTTGGTAGGAGGAGGAGGGTAGGCCAACTTCTCAATTTTCTGGAACTCCTCGCTGTTCAAGAACTCGTCTCTCAGAGGCGCCAACAAGGCGTTGATGGCATCAGTAACACCGAGCTTCAAATCTTGGGGTGACAGAACTTGAGCTTCGTAGTCCTTCTTTAGTTGTTCGATATCGGTGTAGGTGATAAGTCCTCCGTATTGTTCAGGACGGTTGATTTCAAATGCGGTGTTAGTGCTGTCTCGTAGTTCGTAAATGGGGAAGATGACATGTTCGACGAAAGCGATAAGACCGTTTCCTTCAGCAACACCTGGGGCAGCAAAAGCAGAGTTAATCTTCTTTTTAACGGATTTGGGTTCTTCCAGAAGATCAATCTTGGAGTTAGGATCGGAGGCAGACATCTTACCACCTTGTGTTAATCCAGGAACCATTTTGTTCATAAGGTGTCCTCTCTTCTTGTATCCTAAAGCTTCAAGGTTTTCTTCTGCAAGAACGAAAATCTTACGCTGGTCGACACCACCGAATTGCGCATCAACACCAAGAAATTCCTCATCAAGGGCTTGCATAAGAGGGTAGATCAAACCAGACAGAAGGGGGTTGTCGACTTGCTTGACGACATCGGCACCGGCACGCTTAGCTCCATTTACACTGATGATGTTTGCCATTCTGAAGATGTCCAAAGTGTACTTCTCACTCAATTGGTATTCCTTTCCGACAACAAACTTAAGCTTATCGATTTCGACACCAACGACGTTTTTCAGGATGGCTTTGACAACCAATTCGTAGTATTTGACACGGTATTCGACAAGCTCCAGAGGGGCTTTCATGTTATCCAAGAAAGCATGCAGGTCTGCAAGTAGGACGGTGACTTCACATCCAGCTTTAAGGAAATGGGCAAGTTTTGTCATGGGAACAAAGTAACCACAGTGAGGACGGCCAGTGGGAGCGGTACCCCAGTAGATTCTCAGTGGTCTTTCGTTCTTGTTCAAGACATCCTTGATGATTTGAGGGTTGAGGACTTCTTGAAGGTTTTTGGTGATGAGATCGTACTTTTCGTCTGGTGTTAGAGAAGCCATTTTGGAAAAGAATTTGTGTAGTATGGGGCGGTTTTCCTGAATGCGATATCCGGCGATGTAACAGCGAAGATAGCAGGTGTCTATGAGAAACGAAGTTCAAACACTTTACTTGTATATGAGTCAAAATATTTTTCAGAAATAAAGGTTAGGGTCTAATGCCGTTTTGGGAAAATGAAAAAAAATTCACATGAAACTTGGGCTATTTGTTTTTGTACAGTACTAGAAAAGAAATATCTATACCACATGTTTTAAAGTCCATATTTTTTATATCGCCAATAACGTAACTTTTCCTGCATATTCCACGACTTGGGCTTTAAAGAAATTTTTAATTTTTGTTAGTAAGCCGCAGTAGCGTCGTTTTGTATAGTAGTAATCGAGACCATATGATTAGCCTTCGCCTCAAAAAATTATTTTCTCATCTTTTCCAACCTTCCGAAACAGAACCAAACATCAAAAGGCTGCACTTACAAACGACAACAACAGCATATATATAGAATTATTCACAATGGGTTGGTTCTGGGCAGACAAAGTTGAGACCACTACACAAGTGCCGCATGGCAACTTCAACCATCGTTCCGGAGATATTTCCAAGTGCCCTGTTGACCACACAAAATTCATGAAGGCAACCGTTCCCAAAGCCGCTCCAGCAAATCCTGCTGGAGGATGCCCTGTTGAACCCGAAAGACGATCTAGATTTGCATTATTCAAACCCAAGGAAGTTGAACAACCTTCCGTGAATCCGTTGAACAATATGCCAGATCTGGCGAACCAAAAACAGCCGGGGCAAAAGCTAGATTTGCCAACTGACCGTGTGTATTCCAGTATTCCCAGAGGCACAACGCCAGATGAAGGTGTGTGGGAATACCCATCGCCCCAACAAATGTTCAACGCCATGCTTAGAAAATCGCCAAACGATGAAATTCCTGAGGACGCAGTTGAGTCTATGGTTGATGTCCACAACTATTTGAACGAAGGTGCATGGAACAAAATTCTTCTATGGGAATCGCCCTACACCAATGAAACCGGAAAAGGACCTCGTCTTCTGAAATTTACAGGGCGACCAAATGACCGCACGCCTAAAGCCGAAGTTTTACAGCTGCTCGGTAAAATCTACCCTTCGAAGTTCGGAGTTCCACCACCTTTCGACCGCCACGATTGGACCGTTTTGCGTGCGGTTAAAGAAACAGAGGGAAATACAGACAAATGGGAACAGCACAGATACGTTATTGATTATTATTCGTACAACGAGGATGAGGAAGGAAATCCACTTTTTGTGCTGGATGTCAGACCTGCTTTGGACGATGTTAGGAGCGCTGTTGATAGGTTTAACATGGCCACAGGGAGCGTTTTCCACAAGGCAATGGGATGGCCAGTCCCTTACAAGGGAGATGAGATGGACTAGTTTTTGTTTTATTTTTCAAGTATTAAATGTAAGCTTTATCGTATAAAGTTGATTTGTGTATATATTAAACCCCTGCCCTAATTTAGAAACTGCGGGCAATACAACTCACCGAGACGGAAAACAAGAAACTTGTGATTTTAGACTTGACTTTTGAAACTGCAGTGCAAGAGGCTTAATATGGGTTAGGGCCATACTGAGTCTATTACTGATGCGTAGATTTCTTATATTCATCGATGACATTGGCATTCAACCATTCTGAATGATGTAGAGTGATTGATTGACAGACTGATAGCTTTATTTGTAAAGTAGACACTAGAAATAAGTCAACGAGCTAATATTATTGGACATCTTTAAATATAAATACCCATCATAATATGCTATCTTGTCACTTGAAACCTTCACCTACCTGACTTAAATTCAACTATTGCAGGTTGGCTGCGGCACATTTTAGCGTTCAGACCTTTAGTCCTCCAACTGACGTTAGCATGAAATTTACCCATCAATTTACACATGCATGAACACTAAAATAACAGTCAGTTACCAGCCTAAGAGGAGTTCGTCTCTCCATAATTTTCCTTCCCACTTTTTTTTTGATTTTTCTTTTCTTATTTTATTCACCGTCTTTTCCAGCATCTCGATAAAGGTCATGCACTGACTGTTCTCCCATCTAACGGCTCCTTTGTATGTTTGTTTATACCCTCCTATACCTGGGAATATAGTATCAGCTTTCAGATATCACCGTCACTACCGTCACCCACACCAACACCAACACATATAGCAACTCATCTACAATTGAGGCATTTCATTCTGTAGCATCTCGTCTAATTCAATTTAAACTAGTTCGATAAGTCGTATCAATCATTAATACAATCCTTCAACTTCAACTATCACAACTCCTCATTGTTTTTATTGTCAGTCAATCGGCGTTAACACAACAACATTAGCTATTTATTCACTTACAACACATAAAAATGAAGTCACCCGCGTGGATACTCGTTCCTTCGACAATCATACTCCTCTACACATACCTCATCCTGTTTCCGGGGAGCATGACCTTATCGGATTCCTGGTCTTACATTCATCGAATAGAGCTTTCGAAAGCAGCACAAGAACTAGTCAAAGAACGAACGGGTAAATCTGCCAAAGGCTACTTGGTTCACCTATTTAATTACTGCGAGCTGGGGAATGTATGCATAGGACCGAAACCGAAACTGCGTTTTTTTTTCGACTACCAACACATATTGGGCATGGATCCGTCGCCAAAAGGTGAGAGGTTTGTGAGAATCTCTACGTTGTTCAGCGGTTTGATTATTTTAGGAAGCATCACAAGAATCACCGTAGTAGTGGTAGTTGTGCCGTTGAGGCTGGCACAAATGAGACTGAAGTATAATCCTGTCAACTTGCAGAGCAAGTTCATATTACTCAGGGGGATGTTCACGTTCACCTATATTATGGCTTTCATAACTACTAATCTGATAGTAGCTACGGGACTTTTACTGAAGAGAACCTACTTTCTCGAAGCCGAAGGGCAGGAAGATACATTAAGCGGTTTTGTGTATGGGTTTTTGTATTCGATGTTGATTTTTTCTTATATTGAATTATATCCAGCGATAACATACATGACCCAAAGGCCGTCAGTCCCCAAAGGGAGACATTTGGATCCAATGGAAGATCCTGAGGCACAAGATCTGGATTTTTTCATGTATCGAAATAATTCAAGCAAGGATTCTACCTACATTATTGCATCTGACGGCGAAGATGACATGGACAACACTGATTTTGAATTCAAATCCTGTGTGCCGTCATTAATATCTGAAGTCCAGTCATACTCACATCATACCACTCTATCTAGCTCGACTGTGAGTGATGTTTCAACAACAAGGCATTACAATTTCGAAACTTCATCGGCAGCGCCGTCTATCAGAACAACAAACGACTCACTTTGCTAGCTTTTGAAACAATATTTAAGCAGGTTAATAATAAACATGGTGGTAGTGCGTAATACTACTCTACCATTTTGCGTCAGATCCACATAAGTAAAGTTAATTTATTGTACTGTACGTACACGTATTTTTAATATCTCTATACCTATATCTATACCTATATCTACCGGTATATATAAGTGTCATTTATATAAATTAATAATTATCAACTCAATAATATTGGTATACAACGAAGCATTACAGAAGTGAAAAAAATGGATAACAACTCCATTATTGTAAATACCAAGAGATGGGAGTTGTTATTTTCAGATGGTCTTAATGATGTTTGATTGATAAAATAGCAGTGTTCTATTATAGTTCTCTCTGTGTACTAAAATTTGATAGTCTCAAATTAAGAACCAGTCAGATAACCAAGGACTATTAAACACAAATTACATGTTGTTTAGTAGGCACAAAGTCTCTACTTCAATTCTAGACAACAAATTGACGTTACTAATATTAAGCCCAAAGTCGATCCTAGAACTTGAATAAAAGTCTTATCGAGGGGTTGAGTCAACTCTACACATCAATATCTAGATCTTGTAAAGTTTCAATTAACATACCCACATGCTTGGAAGCTGGGCTGAGTACATTAAGATAACCTATAACAAAGTAAAAAAACTTGTTGCAAATATGATTTATTTACGTAGGCACTGTATAATATAGTTGGTTAAGGCGTTTTCGCCCACTTCCGTGAAGTTGTACTCGCATGTTGGGATTGGAAGTACTCACGTACTTCACAAAGATGAAAAAGTGATTGGCTTTGAGTAAGATGGGATAGATTTCAAGTGGACAATATTATAAGGAACAAGTGCGGTAAAAAATAGGTCCAATGAACGCGGAGAAGGTATAGGATCAAACTCTTTGTATACTTACTGTAGAGGTTGGAACTCTATGTTGCTTTGAGCTCTTTGTGTTTTTTGTCGTCATTCAATACTGAGGAAACTGGCTCACGTTTGTTTCTATTTTTTATTTTTCTTTTGCATCTCTTCCAATTTTGAACAATATCTGGTCAATATCTAGGTAGCATCTATTTCAAATTTGTTTGTGTTTAAAAGCGTTACATGCGATATTTCTCATCGTACTGCTGGTATGCTTAGACAGAAATAGACACAAACATAAACATAAGAATGCAAAATAAATATTCAAGAATTTGCAAGTTGGCTAAAATCAGACTGATGACTCTTTAAAATGATGTCAGAATTTATTTGATCAAATTTTGTTGATTTGTTTTGGGCGCTTAAGTTTGATTTTGTCTTGATCGACAATAGTACGACCATTATAAAAACTTGGACTTTTCCCACTACAGCATTCATCAGTGAAGGATCAAAATATTCAATATTCTGAAAATTCGATAGACATCTATTTTTGGAAGTGTTGTGCTATGTTGCTCCATGGATATATTATCAATTACCACTACTAAATTTTGATGCCAGTATAAGGTCACAGATGCACTTTGACATAGATGTTCAAATGCCTGTTTCCGAAAACTAAAGTAAATAGTCCATTAACTTACTTTAATCTTCTTGTCTATGGTCTCTAGCTATTTTCCTGTTTTGTGAGTTTTTGACGGTGTGGTTTGGTTTGTCGAGTTTATCATTCCAGCACCTTGTGTTGACATCCGAGTTTAACGTACAGACCTGGATTAATTGGGTTCTCTTCTCTCTCTTCAACAAATGTCATGTTAAATGCAAAGAAAAACTATAGATCCATCCATGTAACTACATACTTATATGTATATGTAAAGTGACATCTAGTGTGTATGAAATATTAGGCATAGCGGTAAAAAGGACAAACGCGTTCTACAGGATTGTTTGCAAGGTTCAATACAATGGATCGTTAAGGTAACAAGAATACAGATGAAATAATGGGCTTTGAAAGTTCTCTACAATGTATAGTATATATAGTATATAGTAATGTTAGCTTGACATTTATCCCTAAATTATTTTATTTTCAGCTGCATTGAAGCGAATGATTTAGTGTCTAACACTTCAGTAAATCAGTCAGTAATGATATCAAGATTCTTGATTAACAGAACCACTTTTGTTCTGCACAATTTACAGAAAATTCAAGTTACTCTACGGCACATAGGTCGCAATAACATATTCTACTACTTGTCTGCATGAACACGATATTGGATAATTTTTTTTCTTAAATTTCTATAATATTATATGAACGTTTAGAAGGTGGCTAACATTTCCAAGTCATTGAAAGGTTTTGCACCAATGTGGTTGCACCATTGATTGGTCCCCTACCTTATATTGGACAAGCATGTGGAATGTGTAGCAAGATCAAAGATCGTTTCTTGATGCTGTGGAAATGTGTTTTGGAAAGTGTTAGTTCGATGATGAGGTAGTTTAGCAAGGTAAGTTTACAGTAAATAGTTTACTATAATTTGTTCACATAAGTTGTCGATAGCTTAGAAAGATGATTGCGTTGTTTGTGAGCGATGAAATTGTTTTATTTTGTAACTGTACAGGACAAACTTATCTTCTTCATATTTCCATTACAAATCATATTAAGCGTGCGCTGTATCTCATTTAACCAACCGTTGAATGAGACCTTTTACTACAGTTTCAAGCCAATTTATTCTGGTTCCATACATTTTATTTGGAAAGACCAACCTAGTTGATTCGTAATAAATATGAACGAAGCATAGAGATGAAGGTTTAGTAGATTTACCTTGTACTTGTGCTGTACTCTCTGTAATCTTTGGTTTTGCTTACCCAAAACAGAACTAGATGAAAAGAGAGGAATACCCTGTGTTTTCCTTGTTTTCTTGGTAGCGTTGCTAGAAATAACAACCCCGTTATTGTATTACAAATCGATCTTCAACATATTCAGTAATGAACCACAGCTATTGGAACTTTTAGAAAAAATGAAAGATGGCGAAACAAGAAGCTTTTTGTCTAGTTTGGGAACGTTTGTTCAATAAACATGCTTATAGCAAAATGCCCAATGGCAAAGATTTTGATTGACCTAATTTCATGGCCCTCCAGCCTTCGTTAAGCTTTCAAAATTCCGTAGTGATTTTTCTTTGTGGTTGTTACACAAACTGCTTAAAGTCATTTATCAATTTTTGATGAAATGAAGATGTATTTACAATAATAATTGTTTTGTAGTTCTGGTCAATCATTTATTGACAAAAATAGCGATGTTCTTCTTTTGAGTATGAAATTTGTGTCGCGCAAAAAAGTACTACAACAACCCATATTTTTCTTTCAAGCAAAAGTATCGTAGCTAACCATGGGCTTGCAGCATAACCAAAAGTTTTTTCATTTCTACAATTAACATCGTAGCTTCTCATAGAAAACAGTTTCAGTAAACACAATCGCATACGTAAAATTGAATTAATAATGAGTTCTACCCGCCAACATTGGAAAATAGTCTTATAAGATTATTTTACTAGTACAACTGTGCGTAAAATCTGTATCAAATTTTATCATTTACCTCAGTGACACAAGCTGGTACTGTACCTTACATCTATTTATACTGCCCATATTTTTCGAACATTTTATAAATTTACCTATTTCGCTTTTCATGGGCACTGTTTTAACTTCAACAAAAGCTTCAATCAGTCAATCAATAACTCCCGTCTAATTAACCATTGAAAAACTTGTATTTCTGAAAATGGTTGCTTCAAAAAGAACTTCAACTTTGCTCAAACTCAACCCAGTCGTTCCAATCCTGTAATTAGGCTTGGTGTTTACGAGACTCGCCCCAGTGAGACCTCAGGTATAGTCATGAGCGCCTTAAAAGACCGGTACAGTCACATTGACTCTGCCAGAGCCTACCATAATCAGCGTGACTCCTGTGAAAAATTTCTCCAATTTTTTTTGATACTTACCCTGAAGTCGAAAGAGAAGAAATCTACTACACCACTAAGATCTGGGACGAAGAGTACGGCTATGAATTGACCAAAAAAGCCATCAAAGTCTTTGTGGCCTATCTGTCTGGAGAGTCCCCCGACAACAAGTCTAAAAGATCCTTGAAGTATATTGACTCCGTTTTTGTACACGCCCCCTAAAGCAATCACGAAAATCGTCTGAAAACTTGAAAGGCTTTACAAGAAGTCGTTGAAGAAGGTCTAAACAAGTAAATTGGTGTTTCCAACTATGTACAAGCCCACATTGACGAAATATTTAGCTGGGCGGGTATGGAAATTAAACCCACTATCAACCAACTCAAAATTTATCACTTGCGCTTTGGTAAAGTGTCTTCCGTATACTCACCTCTTACCGGAGGGAAGAAGCTGGATAACATGGAAACTTTGGCTTTTATCGTTATTTATCAATACCATTCACATCTACTGAATTTAAAGAGCACACGCTTTTATTTTATATAGTCTTATATGGACTCTAATATTTGGTTTCAGTGATCTCATTTTCCTCCGTGATTTCCACGGTACCTTCGCTTTTTACCTTTTTCTGTATTCAATTCTTCACTCCTATGCCATTTTCATCAAATCCAGCGCTCTTCTCAAGCACTATGAAGTCTTCGATCTCATAATCATATAATTCTATAGGCCTTCATTATTGTCGTGTTGTCTTCTTTATCACTTTCAGTAGTTGATGTGCGGTGCTTTCTTACACCTCTGTACATCAAAAAGGTGCTCGGTCCAACTTTGACAAAATATTTGTACCTTAGAAAAACAGATGATATACCCCTTCTCCTTCAGGATTAATGCCGGAATGACTACTAAAAAAGCACATGTCTGTCTTCTTTGATGGTGCCTACAAAAATGAATAAAACTCGATTTGCTACCAGGTCCAATTGAAGTGTATAGCCCAGTTTTTCATGTACTTTGCTCAGTTTGTCGTTACTCTTAGCCATGAATCCTCAAGCGTACGGGTTTGTCATGGACGAGTCTAGAAGCATAGCAACCACAGAAAAAAACCGAAGAATAGTCCTTAGATAATAGTAAAGTCAATGCCTCCATAATCCTACGTCTTTCCTATCTTTGTGTCAGCAATTCTATTCTCTGTGAAGCCGTGCGATCCTGCCAATCCGGTCAAAGGTTTTCCCGTGTCTTTCACAACTTCAACTAGTAGCAATGTTACTAAAAATGTGCGTTCTGTAACATATAAGCCAATAAGACTTAGTAGTAATAGCTATCATAGCTGACACCTTATCGCTCTTAAAGCCGTTGGATTTTACATAGTCAGCCACTTGGGTCTATTGTCAGTTTGCGGGTTTACCCCAGTGGTACCTGGCACGTACTAAATTACAGTAGTATACGCTTTTTAGCTTTTTTCTTTCTTATGCTACATCTGTTTCACTGTAGACTTAAAGAGATTGCTACAAGCATCTATAAATTTATCGATTTCGCTTTTCACGAACATGTATTAGTTTTTGGTACTATCTACCTCTCTACAGCAACATAAACTTATATCAGTCAATCTACGAAACCCATTTCAAAAAGCTATTGGAATCTTTATTCTAGAAATGTCTGCATTGATCAGAACTACTAACATTCTCAAGCTCAATTCAGGCCACACAATGCCTGTAATCGGCCTGGGTGTCTATGAAACTCTTCCCAGTGAAACCACGGGTTTGGTCAAGACCGCATTGGAAGCCGGATACCGTCTTGTCGACTCAGCCAGAGGCTATCGCAACGAACGTGATTCAGCCGAAGGAATTCTCCAGTTTTTAGAAACCCATCCCCAAGCCCAAAGAAAGGACATCTTCTACACTACCAAGATTTGGGACGCAGAGCACGGCTACGACTTGACCAAGACGGCTATCAAAGATTCAGTTGAGAGTTTGTCTGGTAACTCACCTTCGGATAAACCTGAAAGGACCTTGAAGTATATCGACTTGATGCTTATTCATTCGCCTAGAAGCAACCGCGAAAAACGTTTGGGAACTTGGAAAGCTTTGCAAGAAGCAGTTGAGGATGGCCTTATTAAATCAATTGGTGTTTCCAACTATGCCAAATCCCACATCGACGAAATTCTCAACTGGGAAGGACTTAAGGTTAAACCTGCTGTCAACCAAGTTGAACTTCACCCCTGGCTTCAACGTCGCGATCTAGTTAACTACCTGCGCGAACACGATATTGTTCCTTCCGCTTTCTCGCCTCTTACCCGAGGTAAGAAATTGAATGACCCTCAAGTCCTCGAATACTCAAAGAAGTACAACAAAACACCTGCTCAGATTTTGATCAAATGGTCATTGCAAGCAGGGTTTGTTACACTTCCCAAATCTGCAAAGGCCGACAGAATCAAGCAGAACATTGATGTTGATGATTTCGAGCTCAGCAAAGAAGACTTTGAGAACTTGGGCGATAAGGATTCATATATTGTTACCGCTTGGGACCCATCTATCTACGAAGATGTGGAGTAAGCGGTGTAAGCAAGTTCTACTTTTGTGTACACATCTTGACTATATGAGATTTTCAATCGTTGTATAACTGTAATGTGCTTTAATTGTAAATAATAAATGTGAAAATATAATGTATACCACTATATAATACCAACTAATGAAACTGATTCTTTTGAAAATTGATCCTATCTAGCAAAGTGCTAGCATATTTGGAAATTATGTATGTCGCTTGGTTACTGATTAGCCTATCCATGAATGAATGTTTGTATAACTACAAAAAGTACCATCCTCTAAAATTAAATGAAGCTATCTATCTTGGGAGGTTTTGCTTGAAATCTTTGATTACTTCCTAACAGAGTAGCACAAAACATGGCTGAATGTGTGCATGATAGCAGCCCGTGTTAAACGCAGCACTTTTTTTCTCTCGCCAATCTGAATTCGCACGGTTGAATTTCTTTCCTTATTCTCATTGTTTTCGGACATGCGCCGGACATTCACAACTCAGTTTCCGGCTGTATACTACGTGCAATTCTGCTCAAAATCTACCTATCGAGACCCCCTGAGAATAGCTACCTAATACAGGTTTTTCGACAGATCTTTTGACATGTTATAAGACTTTTTTCAGTATTTCGGAGTATTTGACTTCCGCCTCTCGTTCCGTTCTTTCTGTAGCACCTATAACAACCTCATTTTTCTCGCTCTACACCAATTATTTACTATACGACTTCCCTAGCTTGCGTTTTTGTTTCTTATCAGAAAGTGTAGAGCCCATTATTTTACATCTAGGTCTCTTTGTGGCCGCGTACCTCGCTTAGCTAATTTTTGGTGGTTAATATGCAGGGTTCCTTATACCTGCATTATAGGACTGTAATTGTGTACACTCAATGCTGCCAAGACCTGATACTCGTAAATTACTAAATTTACCAACAAGAGGTCATCTATATACACTTTGATTGAAATAGTAACCGTCTTGTCAATTTGACCAGAGGCTATCACAACAATCGTGAATGTGCTAAAAAATTTCTGCAGTTTCTAGATGCCTATACTAAAGTCAAAAGAACGGAAATTTACTACACCACTAAAATTTGGGACGAAAAGTACAAATATGAATTGGCCAATGAGGCTATCAAAGACCTTGTTGCTAGTTTGTCTGGAGAGTCCCACAAAACAAGCCTAAAATATTCTTAAAGTACATTGACTTGGTTTCTATACAAAGTCCCAGAAGCAACCGCAAAAAACATCGGGAACTTAAACAACTTTACAGGAAGCTATTGAAGAAGGTCTCATCAAGTCAATTGGTGTTTCCGACTACGCTCAAGCCCACATTGATGACGTTCTTAGATGAGACGGACTGAAAATTAAACTTGCTGTCAACCATCTAAAAATTTATCAATGGTACCAGCTCCGCATTTTGATAAAGTACCTACTTGACCACCAAATTGTTCTTTCCGCATACTCCTTATTCGAGTAAAGAAGCTGGTCAACCATAAACTGATCGAGTACTCCAAGAAGTATAACAAGTCTCCTGCTCAACTTTTAGTCAAGTGGCCGTTGCAAGCAGGATCTGTTGCTCTTCCCAATTCTGCCAAAGTTGAGAGGATTAGACAAAACTCTGATATAGACGATTTTGAGCTCTCCAAGGAAGATTTTGAAAGCTTGAATGGTAAGGACTTGCACATTGTTACTGATTGGGACCTTTCTATCTGGAATGACAAAATTTATGCAATAATTAATTTTCTCTAAGCATGTTTTAGCTGGAATGATTTTTTCAATTGTCAATTGATTTTTTAGTATCCGGATATATGGATATTTTAGGTATGAATAGTAAAAATATTATAATTACATTAGTGTATTTCAAAACTTTTAGCCTAGTGATATGAATCCATTTCTTTGCTGGTGTATATGAAAATTTATATATTAAGAGACACTCGTGTTCTGGCGTCCCATAATCTTTCTTTTAAGATTCGCGAATGCACAAGTAGGACTCGTTCCTTACATTTATAGCTCTGAGATATGCGCTAAAGCTTTTGTGATTAGTTCTCAATTTCAGTTCAGCTGGGGGTCTCCCATCGAGGCCCTGAAAATGCTCCAACAATGTGGAAATCTTGACTTCTCTTGTTGTTTCTCAATAACATTTACAATTACCAAATTCAATGAGTATGTTATATCAGAACTTTTATTTGATTTATATCAACAGTCTTATGGACTTTAATATTTGGTTTCATTGATTCAATTTTTTCCTTTAATTATCTCCATTGTACCTTCACTTTCTACCCTCTTTTTATGCCAATTCTCCTCACCTGTGCCTCTCTCCTCAAAACCAGTTTTTTCATTTAGTGCTATAAATTCCGCTATCTTATATATAGCTTTTATAGGCATTTCCATTGTCATAACATTGATTTCTTCAACACTTTCAGTTGTTGATATGCAGTGCTTTCTTACACATGCATCAAAGGGAAGTCGTTTAGTTTTGCTAAGATATTTGTGCATTGGAGAGACAAATTACTGTACATAGACACTTTCTTTTCCAAGACAGATGTCGGAGTTACCAAATAGGCGCCTGTCGATCTTGATTGCTTAGAAGCTTTGGTCACTCTTCTTGTTTTTTACTCCACTTCACGTCTATGGTACATAGTAGTTCACCTTCATGAACCTGATTATTTTTCAAAGATGTGCCTCTTTGCAAACAACCTCCATCTTCCACAAGAGGTTGATGGATATGGTAAACTCTTCGATATTGTCATTCACATGAGCACGATATTATACAAGTTTAGGGCTCAGTCAACCTTTATGTCTAGAAATGGTACCTTCATTAAGGTCCGCTTTTCTTTTATTATTAGAGAGCTTTAGTTTTGTGCTTTCGACAGTTGGATGTCTTCTAAGATTGTGCCTACCGGAATAGATACAACTCAATATGTTACTATGCCCAATTGAGAGTTAGAGCTCAGTTACCTATCGCATTTTGCAAGCGTTCTACCCAGCTTGTAGTTATTATTGGCCTTGATCCCTTTGACGTATTGGTTTGTCATCAATGAGTCTACAAACATAGTAACCTTGGTGTTTATTCAGTACTAGCCGCAAATCAAAAAGGGGAACCAGTTGAGCAAATAGC
Source organism: Geotrichum australiense (assembly GCA_030563945.1). NCBI lineage: Eukaryota > Fungi > Ascomycota > Dipodascomycetes > Dipodascales > Dipodascaceae > Geotrichum > Geotrichum australiense. The sequence continues at coordinate 30,807 of JAJMKR010000012.1, read as the reverse complement.
AAATTCAAAGTTGAGCTAAATCCAAAGTTTCCACAACACAACATTCCTCCTAGATGAAGCCGTGCGACTGTACAGTACGTTCTAATAGGGCGGGAGGCATCTCCGTGGTTCTCACTACTCCCAGTAGTAATGCTATCAAGAACCTGGTTTATATTGACCTTCATGGCTGACACCTTATTATACTTAAAGCCGTTGAGCTCAACATGTTTAGTCACTTGCGTCTATGGTCAGGCCGTGGGATTACCTCAAAAGTACCTGACGGTACCTGGTTCCTGGTACCTGATACACATTTCTCAAGTTATAAAAGCTCGACTAATTCGCCTTCATGGACGTTTATTTCGCTATAACAACTTCAATCATAAAAACAACAAACACCATCTAATAAAACTATTAGGTCAATCTCGCTGTTCAAAAATGTCCGCTTCGATCTCAACTACTAACCTTATCAAACTTAATTCTGGTCATTCAATGCCTGTAATTGGACTGGGTGTCTACGAAACTCTCCCTAACGAGACCTCAGATTCTGTCAAGTGCGCATTGGAGGACGGATACCGTCTTGTTGACTCAGCCAGATGCTACGGCAATGAGCGTGAATCTGCTGAAGGAATTCTCCAGTTTTTGGAAGCCCATCCCCAAGTCCAAAGAAAGGACATCTTCTACACTACCAAGATCTGGGAAGCAGAGCACGGCTACGAGTTAACCAAGACAGCTATTAAAGATTCAGTTGAGAGTTTGTCCGGTAACTCACCTTCGGATAAACCTGAAAGGACCTTGAAGTATATCGACTTGATGCTTATTCATACGCCTAGAAGCAACCGCGAAAAACGTTTGGGAACTTGGAAAGCTTTGCAAGAAGCAGTCGAGGATGGCCTTATTAAGTCAATTGGTGTTTCCAACTATGCCAAATCCCACATCGACGAAATTCTCAACTGGGAAGGACTTAAGGTTAAACCTGCTGTCAACCAAGTTGAACTCCACCCCTGGCTTCAACGTCGTGATCTAGTTGACTATCTCCGCAAGCACGATATTGTTCCTTCTGCTTTCTCGCCTCTTACCCGAGGCAAGAAATTTGATGACCCTCAAGTCCTCGAATACTCAAAGAAGTACAACAAAACACCTGCTCAGATTTTGATCAAATGGTCATTGCAAGCAGGGTTTGTTACACTTCCCAAATCTGCAAAGGCTGACAGAATCAAGCAGAACATTGATGTTGATGATTTCGAGCTCAGCAAAGAAGACTTTGAGAATTTGGGCGATAAGGATTCATACCTTGTTACTGCTTGGGACCCTTCTATTCACGAGGATGTGGAGTAAGTGCTGCAAGCAAGCACTTCTTTTGTGTACGTATCTCAACTAAACAGAACACTCGATTGTTGTATAAATAGTATTATGTGCTCTAGTAGTAGATAATAAGTAAGAATACATTATAAATAAAATATAAGAAAGTTTGATAAACTGACTTGTTGCTTTATCGAGCCTATCTAGTAAAGTGCTAGCAAATCTGGAAATTACATATGTAGCTAAGCTACTGATTATCGTATTCAGAAATGAAAACTTTGATAACTAAAAAAAGTATTTTCTCATAAAACCAACTGAAGTTATTTTTCTCGAGGTTTTAGCAATTTACGTATGGTACAAAGAAAGATAGCTGTTTGGATGAAATATCTCTAACACACTTTTGTCCTGCGTGTGATCCTTAATTGGTTCTCAATAGGGTAGCACAATACAAGGTTAAGTGTATTTCTAAAAGGCTCGAATATAAGGCATGATAGTAAATTGTTTTTAACGTAGCATGTTCTTCTCTTGCCAATCTACATTTGCACAGGTGGAATTTTTTTTCTTATTCTCATTGTTTAGGGGCACGCGCTAGACATTCCAAGCTCAATTTTCAGCCGCATAGTACTAGCAATTCTGCTTAAAATATGGATGCATTTTGATGTTTGCAAACGACTTGAACAGAGAGTTTCTCGCTTCTTGATATTTTTGCTGGGCCGCTGTAAACTTCTTCACCACGTCATGCCATTTGAGTTCAGGGAAGGTTAGCGCAAGAACGCGGCTAGAAACGAACGAGGAGGAAAAAGAAGAGGAACTGTGGTCAGGGACTTAGATGTAGCCAACACTTTTGAGGCGGTTGCGGAGGGTGGCAAATGCGGAAGATTGGGAAAAGTCATTAGTATTCCGTTAAGACATTTGTGAAAGTAAGGATGGTTTATCAGGCTCCAGTAGTTGTAGTCTCAAATGTGTGAATACTGAAGATTCTATAAGTTGTACAAATTTATTGATTTGAATCAGCAATGGAACCGTAATTTCAAAGTCAACAATATTTTGTAGTAGCACAGACGCATGTTCATAAGCTTGAGCAAGCTAACATAACGTCAATTCTGCAACCGGATTATGGCACTGTGGCCATGAGAATAGTTGCGTAAATGCGATTTTTCGACAGGTTATAAAACTCCTTTTTCCAGATTCCCGTAGTATTTGACTTCCGCCTCTCGTTTCATTTCTTCTCTAGGATCCACAGCAACCTCGTTTTCCCTCTTTATATATTATTTCAACTACTCACTATCCGGCTCCCCTAGTTTGTTTGTTTTTTTACGAGAAAGAGTAGAGTCCTTTTTTTTTGTACCTTCTCTGAACCTCTTTGTGACCAAGTACCTCGCTTAACTAGCTTTTGGTGATTGATATGCATGGTTCTTTACATCTGCATTATAGGGCTGTATATAATAGTTAGGGATGTTATCTGCACGATCTGGACCCTAACTTTGCATGCCTCGGTATAGGGTGGCCAAAAAAGCTACCCTACTCGGGGTAAAACCGGTAACTTAGGTAACAGCTTAGTCATTATGCTTTATAATCAGACATAATACATAAGACTTAGTAAATATAAAATATACTGTAACACTGTGCTGCTAAACTACTTTAAACGTTAATCTGGCCTTCTCATTGGCCGGATTACAACCAATCACAGAAGAAAATTTTGTGTAGGGTTATTCGGAAAAAAAAATTTAGGATCGGAGACTACCCTAATCCGGAGGTACGTACCCAAAAAAAAAAATTATCCAGTCTCCGGTTAACATCCCTAATAATAGTGTATTTAACGTTGCCAAGACACAATACTCGCACAGCAGTACCAACAAGAGGTCATCTACGTGTACTTTGATTGAAATGATAAATTCTAACACATTCAATATGCGACCGGGAAATTTCAACATTCATCCCATCTTTGTGCCACAACCGGGTTAGTTCATCATAAGCCATTCCCTTTCATCACAGGGGAGCCGGTGATTTGTGCTGTAACCAATCTGCTGTCTTCCTTGATGGTGTCTATCGAAATAGATAAAGTTTTTGATCCGTCACTCAGTTGCCCATTTGCAACTTTTCTAAATGTTTTGCTCAGCTTGTCGGCGGTCTCGACTCGAGGTCTTTGGGGTACTAATGTTGGCTCATTAGTAAATTTACGGGTCTAGCGGCTTTGTTATTTGGTCATCTCTTAGTGGTTTGGTAACGAATTACAAAAAAGCAATAGGATATTTGTAAACAACGTTATCTCTATTCTTTCTTGCAGTATGTGGTTCTGTGAAGCAGTAAGTGGACACACACAAGTACTGCTCAATTAACTGCTCAATTTTTCATAGCTTCCAGTATTTTTGTTTCTTCAAAGTTATGAGCGGCTTTTATAATGCCAACATTCATAACGGGCGTCATTTAAAGCTAACAAATTTTGATTATAATTTAATAAGCCAACTCTCTGCCTCAATCAATAGTATCAGCCTTTTCAAACTTATTTCCGGTCACGCAACTCTGTAATTAGTTTAGGTGCCTCTGGGACTCTCCTCAACAAGGTTGCTTTCTTGAACAAGAGCGCTTTGGAGGCTAGAAACCACTTTGTCAATTCAGCCAGAGGTCACCACAACAAGCGTGACTGGGCTAAAGAATCCCTACAGTTTCTAGATGCCTATCCCGAAGTCAAAAAGCAGAAATTTACAAACCTATCAATAGCTGGAACCGGAGTGCGACAATTAACCAACCAAAAAGGCTATTAGAGACTTTCTCAATAGCTACTTTGATAATTCTCCTGATAATAGACTTGAAAAATTGCTAAAGTATAAGGAGTCAATGTTTATCTACACTCTTTGAAGTAGCCGTAAAAAGCTTTTGATAATTTGGACAGATTTTCAAGAGGTTTTTGAAAAGGGTCTCATCAAATCAATTTGTATCACTAGCTATGGGGTTGCTCAGATCGACAGAATACTTACCTTCACAAACTTGTCAAGTATCTTCTTGAGCACAACATGCTTTCTTTTGCTTTTTCTTCTCTCATTCGGGCAAAAAGGTTGGATCAACTTGAGTTTGTTGGGTATTCCAGAAAGTAAAATAAACCACCTGCACAATTCTAGATCAAATGATCTTTGAAAGCCGGACTCATTACCTTTTCCATGCTTGCAAAAGCTGAGAGGAACGTAAAGAACATGGTAATAGATAATTCCAAGTTTACTGAAAAAGATTTTGAGATGGTATATTTTTGCATCTTATAACCGCTAATAATTCTGTTGTTTACAAATATGTGAAGTGAGAGTAGAGGTCAATACTATTTTATGCTCATATCATACATGAAATAATATGTTCAATGTTGACAATATTATGAACATTGTGTGATTTTACCTTGAATAATTGCCAAAATGTGAGTAATAGGGCATAGAACCTACTTCATTAGATGGTTACTTTATTGAAGTAGATCTATCATGATAGTACAGTACCATGTCTGAATTGTTTATTGCGATCTTGTTTGAAATAGTTTACTCAAACTGAATAATTGCTTCAATTTATATATAATCGCGATATATTTGTACACATTTATACTTTGCACGACAAAAGTTGGTTTCTATTCAAGTGTTTTTGTTGAGCACAACTTTTACTATTCAGCTACATCTAGTTGCTCAATCTGTTATAAACTCCTTGTACTCTTTCAGTTGGCCGCAACTAGCGTTATTCTAAAAACTGGAGTGAGACAGCAGTTAACATTTCATATTGAACTTTACATATGTTACTTTTTATTTGGTTTTGTGTCCAACATACACGATATGACATAAGTTTGAAAAATCTCAATTATTTTTAACCGGTTTGTTGAAATCCTTATACATATTGCTTTTTTCATTTGTTTGATTGCGTATAAAAGGTTTGGGCCAATAGAAGAAGCACAAGTACTGGGACTAACAATGAATAAGCATTGTTTATTGAAATAAGTCCAGATATTGAAAGGAAAGTAGTTGTTCAGGTTTGTTCAAGACCTGTTGCCTGTCCTATGTAGAATAGGTTGATAAAAGACATTCTAACGAGTAGAAGAAAATTCACAAGGGGTTTTATGATAATATAGAATTGTGTGGTATAAATAAATTTCTATTCAATTGTGTTTTTCTCTGCATTTTCACTGCAAAATTCTAATTCTATATGCTGACTCACAGCTAAATGTCTTATTCATATTCAGTAACACTATCAGATTTATATAGTCTATTAAACTGAATGTATTTTAAGTAATTGTTCACCCACAATCATTTTAGATAATTCTCTTTTGTTCTATCATTTGTCCATAGCCAATCTATTTTTGTATATCAAATAAGTTTGAATAACTAATAAAAATCTGAACTGGTAAATAGAAAAGCGGTATAAAGCTTTTATTTATAACTATTTTATTGCCTTATGTCGAATGACTTATAAAAAATTCAAACAACTAAATAAAACATAAATTTTAGTTATATTAATCAACAATGAAGAAGATACGTTGATCAGTAATAAAACCGAATAATCTGCGTTGCGACGAGCGCCACTATCTTGTAAGTCCTATTAGACACAATCAATCATTCATCCATAATTAGTTTATTGTCCTGAGTCAAATAACTTATAAAAAATTTAATCCAATAAATAAATTTCCGTTCATTCATTCATTCTTAATCAGTTTATTGTCCGACGTCAAATAACCTACAAAAAATTTAAACTAATAAATAAAATACAAATAATATTAATAACAATAAATTTCTGACATCATCCTCCAGGAATCATAAAGCTGACTGATTGGAGAGTTTTTAAAGACAGCAAAGTTATGAGAAGTGTTATTTCGTTCATTCATTCATGATCAGTCTATTGTCCTATGTCAAATAACTTATAAAAAATTTAAACTAATAAACAAAATACAAATAATGTTAATAACAATGAAGAAAACATGTAAATGTGGTTCAGTACTAAAACCGAACAATCTATATTCATTCATAATCAGTTTATTGTCCTATGTTAAATAACTTATAAAAAATTTAAACTAATAAATAAAATACAAATAATGTTAATAACAATGAATAAAACTTGCCAAATTTTTTATAAGTTATTTGACATAGGACAATAAACTGATTATGAATGAATGAAAAGAAACCTTGCCGTTGCCCAGAATCGAACTGAGGTTTCTTCGGCCACAATCTATATATGTTTAATTCTAATAATATCTTGCCGTGGTAATTATTGTAAACTTTGGTTGATTTTGAGCACCCAAGTTACTTGATGTAAAGCTGTAATTGGCATTGAACGTGGGCCAGCTGACCTAAATTCATTCATTCATCCATTCATAATCTATCCTATATCAAATAACACAAAAAATTAGAATTTTTACGCTCTTTTTGCACTCGAGAACTTTTTCATTGATAATAAGCACAGAAAGTGGACCACATAAACATATGTGGATTTGTGTATTCAGATGTAGTGTTTTATATCAATTTCTATACAAAAGGTTGGTCAAAATACTTTTTTTTTTTTTTTTTTTAATTCATAAAACTATACAAATAATAAAACCATTTTTGATATCCCGCGGGAACTGGATATTAAAAAGGTTTACAAACAAATAAAATCTATGGACTATATTAGAAAAAAAGACATTCATCGAATGTCGAGCCAGTGTTATTCAGTAAGTTCCCATTTGGTCCTGTAGTTTCCATGGCAGATCTCCTTGATAAAATATGGT
>JAJMKR010000012.1:0-23704 GCA_030563945.1 Geotrichum australiense | reverse complement strand
ACATTGTTGGTATCCGTCCATGACAGATATTTTCTATAAAATTGTACTCCGTTGAAAAGACGTCTTCAGGCAGGCCAACTAGCTTTCTGTTCTTCAAGGATAAGGGACATTTAAAAGAGAGGTGTACAGTAGATTCACTTTCTTGCTTGCACAAGGGGCACAAAGAATCGCTATTGCTTCAAATTTTTTGAATTATTTTTATATCAGGAAAAATTTTCGAATTGAACTAGGGCGTGTAGTGTAGTGGTTATCACGTTCGCTTCGCATGTTACTTCGAGTGTGCGAAAGGTCACCGGTTCAACTCCGGTCTCGTCCAGTTTTTTAGACAAAGTTTTTTTTTTTAAGTCGCATGTCAACTTTTAATTCATCGATGCACAAAATTACTGCCTTAACAGCTGTAGGGCTAAACCCTTCAGTCCAAAATTTTCCGCAATAGTAATTTTCAGAACATTTTTTCAAAAATTTTCCACTGGGATATGCAAATTATTTTTCTGAAATCTCTTCTTTCCTTCTCTTTTTTTGAACTTTAAGGAATAGTCTGCTTATTTTACAGCTTAAATTGATTATTTCAGGAATTGTCTTCGTTTGAATCTTGTTAGTTAATAAGTGAGTATTCTATTTTTCTGTTGTAAATGCTGCTGGATTTTTTTTTGCAGTTTCAAAGAATTTTTTTGCTAACTTTCACAAGTGAAATACCTCGCCGCTTACCTTCTTCTCACCACTGGTGGAAACGCCAGCCCTTCTGCTGAGGACATCAAGTCTGTTCTCTCTTCTGTCGGTATTGATGCCGAAGACGCCAGAATTGAAGCTTTGTTGAAAGAGCTCTCTGGTAAGAACGTTGAAGAACTTATCGCTGAAGGAACCACCAAGCTCGCCTCTGTTCCTTCTGGTGGTGCTGCTGCCGCCGGTGGTTCTACCGCTGCTGCTGGTGGTGCCGCTGCTGCCGAAGAAGCTGCTGAAGAAGAACCTGAAGAGGAATCTGATGAAGACATGGGTATGGGTCTTTTCGACTAAGGGATTAAGTTAGGTGTCTAGCTCTTTAGTTATTTAATTTGAATCATACATTTTTTCCCCAAAAAATACTTTTAGTAGACTGTAGGATTTCAATTTGTCATGTGTTTGTTTGCGATGTAAGCATGGAGATATGGCAGATTTAAGAAACGAAAGCTCTAGATCTATAAAAACATGTCAGACCAGGCGCCCGATAAGTTTTCTTGCGAATCAATCTATATTATCGTTTGTTGGTGAAGCGTTCGGCTTTTGAATGTAAAATCATACTGAGCTTGATTGGAAATACAAAAAATAAAACCTAGGACTTAATTGTTAATCACGTGAATTTATATTAGGCTGGTTACTCGTTCAATGCATCTTTGCCCCATCGTTTTGTTCACAAACTCTTCAATCAAGACACCGAATTAAGCTACTTGATTTTGTCAATAACTCAAAATGACACCTTTGAATTTACTGGTGTTATGTCTTTCAGTTATTGGAGCAATAGCCCAATATACTGAAAAACTAGTACTTAATTCACTAAGTTCTTCATTGCTAGAAACTAATTTTGAATTTAACTCTTCATTGACTTTGAACCCGCGATCGAAGATAGTCCATTATGAAGATAAGTTTCCAAGAGTTTTGGGTTTGTTGCTCGACGAGGTCGAAGGAAAGTCTCTGAATCTAAAGTTCACAAAAGGAAGAACCCAGCCAGGCCAAATTCTTGATGATGGGATCATGGGTGTTGAGGTGGAGTTGGTGCTGAAGTCAGCTGTTGATGAACGAAAGAAATGGAATAAAGTAATCAACTTTCTGTCAGGTATGTTCTGTACAAGTCTGAACCTGATAGAGGACGTATACTATACAAACAGCGCTGATGGGGTGCACATAAAGGGATTGCTACCAACCGAAAACATTTGTACAGAGAACTTGTCGAATTTCATCAAGCTACTTCGATGCAAGGGCAAAACTGGTATTTCGACTTGGTTGAGAAACGCCAATAACATCAACAACTTGGTTTTCAAGAGAATTGGAATAAGTGTAGAGAACAAGGGTCATGAAGTCAAAGTCTTGCAGAAAGTCGGGTTTGTATTTGATTTGAAATCGAATGGCGATAGAATCGCTTTCCCGGTGCCTCAGGGTGATTTGAAGTGTGAAGGGCCCGATCAGTTTACTTGTTTTCCGGTTGACAGCTTCGAGCCGAAAAAAGCGAACCTAGATACTCTTTTTGGATCTGAACTATACTCTAAATGCGGAGGCGAACATGAACTAGAATTTAATGGGTTTGATAGTGTGAATAGTCGTGATGGTCCTATTGATAGGGTCTACGATTTACAACAAGATTCGAAGCCAGGTATCGAAATTGTAATGTCGAGTACTGGTGGGGTAAAAGCACCAGAGCCTCCTTACTCAATTCGAAAGCTTCTTCTTACTAACGAGCACAAGCTGATTTACAATTTCAAAAGGACTTCAGCCGATGTTGATGGACCAGTCACTCTTGATTTCCACGAGTATCTACCAGGGTTTATCACTCTATACCTTCATACGTTATCTTTCTCAACTCCATTGACCATTTCTCATCTTTCCAATATCAACAACCATGTTCACTTGAAACTCGAGTTGACACCACCATTTGATGATTTTTCGTTTTCATTTGATATTGATCACAATACCCTGCTTCCAATTGAAAAGTACCCACCAGATGCTAACCATGGATTTACAATAGCTCCATCGCTATTGATCACAAACAGCAACGGCACGGAAATCAAACAGAACTCCAACCCAGTTCTGGTGGATTTGCCAACTCCCGATTTCAGTATGCCCTATAATGTTATCATTCTAACGTGCACACTGATGAGTTTGGCATTTGGTAATTTGTACAATTTGGTTGTGAAGCGGGTGGTGACTACCGCTGAGAGAGATGAACAAGTGAAACACGGAAAACTGAGAACAAAAATTCTAAGTGGGCTGGAGAAGCTGGGACTAAGAAAGGTAGATAATGAGAAAAAGAGTAATTAATTTTTTATGTGTTAATACATTGTTTAGATGTTCTTTCCTGTGATTTCTTTCCATATAATCTGTGTTGAATTTTAGTAGGTTTTGGTGAGCACAATATGAACCATGAGAAGAAGATTGATCCATACCAGTAATTCTTTTATTGTCTTGTGTAGTAAGATCTATTTCTTGCTATTAGTGTATTATACAGTACAATATATGATACCTCTAGAATGCTAATATCAGGCTTGAAGCGAGCACCACTATTATTATTTATTTAGCTGGTTCATTAATACCATCAATATTTTTTTTGTAATTGATTTCAATCTGTAATTCTCGAATCTCGACAGCTTCGAAGAAATCGTAAAAAATACGATGTTTTACACAAACCCCCCGATTAGGAAGGTAAGCCAAATCTTTCCCCCCACGGTGCTAAACTACTGGAAAATAAACGCAACCCAACCCAACTAACCTAATTTTTATTTTTTTCAATTTTTGTTACTAAAAGCTCACCATACAAAGCAGCTGCTAAGCCTGGCTCTCTGTCTGGCTTTGCCTAACCTGAGCCTTGACTATCATGCCTTCTTCGATTAACGCCTCTCTTTCCTCTTTCCTCTTTATTCATTCAATTATTCTCGTTTTTTTTTTTTCACCCTTTGAAGATATTGGTCCTTTTTTCTGCACGAATTATAAATATACACTTCTTGTCTGATTCTTCATCTTAACGTCGTCGTCTACTAGTTGCATAATTTGAAATGGCTTCTCACGACACACATGAAGACTTGGAGTCTAGTCCTATCGAGCACACAGAAACATCGCCTTTGTTGAGAGATGACTCTCACAACCACACCTATCTTGACCCAGATGACCCAGAAGTCACTCCGCTGAATCTACAGTCTGTACGGAACCTGAAATTTGCATTGTATGTTCTGTTGGCTGTTACATATGCATTCGCAATAATTTTTTTCTTGACGTCGTTTATATCACTGCCGTTCTTCAGAATTAGAAACTCAAACTTCTTCGAACTCGACTTATTGCTGGTGTCTATGGCGTCCATTGGTATCAGCTTGCTGTTCTTCGAGTTGCCTTCTCAATTGGAGCGCCAAATGGGAATCGCCGTTACTGTTTTGTATACACTCATGTTTATTCTCATGTGGGCTATAACACCAACGAGACACAATTATTCCGTGTGGGGAATCTTCATCACCGGATGGACACTCCTGTGCGTACTTGTGTCTCTTGTTGTTTCTCCCATCTATGTACACTGGGGTAAAGTCCATGAAGAAATCAGATTGACTGGACGTCCTGAAACTCGACGAACAGTTGCCGAATGGTTCAAGCTGTCAGTCTCAAGCATTCTAACTTTTTTGTTTGTTGTGGTTCCCACCATTTTGTTTTTCTTTGCATTCATGTTGGAGGTTTACGATTTGACTAGATTGGAAACCAAAACTGGCGCTGCCACTTACGGGAACTTTGTTGAAATTGAACAAGGTTCGACTTTCAACGTTTACTTAGAATGCACTCCAACTCATCCTTTGGACCCTCCTTTGACCGATGACCAGGTTCCACCAATTGTCGTTATTGAAGCAGATGATAGAATATCAGCACAAGCCATCTACACTGGATGGTTGGAAGAAATGTACAATGCGAACCGCCTTGCCAAAGTTTGCATTTGGAATCGTCCAGGAAGAGGGTTCAGTGACTCGTCTCCATCTCTCAGTTTGTCGTCAAGTGCTGACGCACTTACTACAGCTTTGGAAACGGTATTGAGAAACGAGCAAGAAGACAACGGCGTTGCATTCCAAAATAACACAATCTCCATTGTTGCACACGGATTGGGAGGACTCTACGGTCGCGTTTTTGCATCCAAGCACATGTCTTCGATCCACTCAATTTTTCTTATTGACACCATTCATGAGGATCTTCTCAGAAGAACAATTGGGCCCATTGCACGCGGGTTCAACTTGTGGCTCCAAGGAATAGTGTCACCATTTGCTCTTCCTCTTCAAGTCTCTTGGATCGTACATGGAAGAGGCCCTGAAGCTCGTTACCTATCAGGATTTCCATCTGCACCTAGCCTGGCCACGAACCGGGGGATCGAACTTAGGACATCGTTGACTGAGCAGATATCAGCCCTTTCGGGTGCATTCCAAAACGAGGTTGAAAATGCAAATGCGATTCTTCAAGGATCGAACATTCCTACCGGTATTATTGTTTCTTCGCAAAGTGTGAGAAGGTGGTCAGAGTGGAGTGGACTACAAAGAAGATTGTCGAAGATAACTGCTAAGAATGTAGTTTTTGAAGTGCTGGATGGACCAAGGGCTGTTTGGAATGCGGGCAAGCCAAGGGAAAGACTGATGAAAGTTTATGACAAGATAATGAGAAGCAAGAGAGAGAATTATTAAAAGAGAAAGGGGGCAATTGACAAGTTAGAAAATATGTTTGTACTATTATGAAGTTCTGATTAGTTGTTTTTAATGCAATATAACAACGATATAACACAAATACAGAATTTCGTACAATCTGAAGAATATAATGTTGTGAATGTCGACAAGTTGGTCAAAGAAGTTGCGATTTTCAGTTGAATACAAATACTGGAGATTAATTATCTCTAGAGTCTTGATAAGCATGCACTCAAATTGCATTACGCCCAATCTCTTCACACAAAACTATCATCAACAAACACATCCATATCAGTCCAAACTGGTCAACCTTCCCTTCCCCCATAAAACATGTCTGGTATACTTTTGTTATCATAATATATTTTTTACATTTACATACATTCTCATATATATTTGAATGGAAAGTAAGATGATGTAGTATTTGCATATTGATATATAGATATGGCTTATATAAGTTTCGGTTCAATGGAAGGAGGAAATCGCGGATGATGATAGCGGTGTTTATTTGTAAATTTTTTTCGTAGTGGGACTTGTGGGATATACTGGATATGCGGAAACTGCTGTGGGATTGGAGAATTGTGTTAAGCGAACAAAGTGTACGGATTGAATGGAAGTTGAATATATTGGCTGTGTGTATTCTTGGACGAGCTTTTATTTACAGAATATTGAGAAGAAGAAAAATAGTTTGTTCGTCATTGAGATTTAAAGAATTAACCAGAACTGGTCACATACACACATACCCACGCCAAAAAAGAAGATTTACCAGTTTACTTCTGCGTTCAAGTGACTTTTTGTGTACAGGTTATATGCCCAAACACCTGAAATAATTCCTGATCGTTGCATTGAGCAACTGCCAAAAGATCAGATTGCTGTCAATTTTTTTTTATCAATATTCCACTATGCACACATTCATTCATGTTCGTTACTATTATATATTATACTATACATACATGACTTCAAGTCATTATTCCCTTTTTTTCCTTCACTAGATATTAAAAGCAGGTAGAGAGCCAGTGTTTTTCCCATTATTCTGAAACTTCAGACCTGAAATAATTTTATTCAAGTACCCTAACCCTTTGTACTGCACTTCCAGTACAGCCGTCCACCCGTCAATGTTAAATAAAAAAATTGAAATTGTCACATGAAAACTTTTTTTACCCATAACTTAAATCACAGTTTGTTTGTTTGTGTTTTTGGTATTTTACTATTTTGACAGCCATAAAAAAATGCTGCATGATTTGGGAATGATGCCTGTCAACTTTTTGGTTATAACCCGGTTTTATATGTTGAAAAAGTAAAATAAAATAAACGAATGGATAACAAGCTATTCGGATAAACACCCACTCACAACGAAATTTGTCTTGGTAATTTTCATTTTATTTTCTTTTCAGAATTGATTGATTGATTGATTCGTTATTGGGCTAACGTCAAAGACCGTCACCGCGCCGCCATAATAAAATGATGTCAAGTTTGTCAACTTTTTTTTTTCTTTCTTCACTTTTGTGTAATTTTTTTCTTCTTCATAAAGTTCTTGTAGCTTTTATCCGAGGAACCCTGAAAAATAAAATCCGGGGCACCAAGTTAACCACGCGCCGAGATTCAAAACATGTATATTTGAATATATACTAACAGTTTTTGGTAGCACTAATTGATTTATCTTGGTGTTTTATATAGCTTTTTGTGTAAACTGTACTGTCGGTCTTTTTTTGTAATACTTATCTTGAACATGCAAATAACATCTTTTGAAAAAAGAATGACGAGGAATGAAAAAAAAAAAAAAAAAAAAAATTGTTACGGTAGTAATATTCTTGACTTTTTTTTTTCTTTTTTTCAATTTCCAAATAAATCAATATTTTATTCAATTCAAATTTAAACTCTTCCTCTTCTTCTTCTTCTTCTTTACCTTTTCTTTCCACTTCTTACCGTTCGTCTCTCTTTTTCAAAAATTTCCTTTTCCTTTTCCTTTTCTTCTAGAACATCAATTACAAAAACGAAAGAAAGAAAGAAAGAAAGAAAGAAAGAAAGAAAATAAAAAGGTAAAAAAATCAGTGAATGAAAAATGTCTGATTTCCTCAGCAAAAAAGAAGAAGAAAACGAGATCACCGTCACCACTTCAGAACTCAGCGCCAGCACCTCCAGAAGTCTCAAACCTCGTCACATCCAACTCATCGGCATCGGCGGAACTATCGGTACTGTTTTATTTGTTCAAATTGGTTCAGCTCTAACCAAAGGCGGTCCAGTCGCTCTATTCCTCGCTTTTTTACTATGGTGCATTCCCATTCTATGCATCACGGCTGTCACCGCTGAAATGGTCTCTTTCATGCCCCTGCCGTCACCGTTCATTTCCATGGCCGGCAGAGTGGTCGATGAAGCATTCGAAGTCATGGCCGGTTGGAACTTTTTTATTTTCGAAGGCGTACTGATCCCATTCGAAATCGTCGCCGTCAACGTCATCCTGCATTACTGGGACCTCAATGGCAACACATACTCGCCAGGAATCCCGCTTGCCGTCCAAGTGGTGCTGTATGCTGCAATCAACATCTTTGCCGTCAAGTATTACGGAGAAACGGAGTACTGGTTGGCCATCGGGAAAGTTTTGCTCGCCGTGGGGCTGATATTTTTTACAATCATCACAATGCTGGGAGGCAACCCTATTCACGACAGATACGGGTTCAGAAACTGGATCAACACTCCCTTTGCGGAATATAACGCGACTGGCGATTGGGGGAGGTTTCTTGGATTTTTTGCCTGTCTTACACAAGCTGCATTCACCATTGCCGGGCCCGAATACGTATCAATGTCAGCAGGTGAAGCACAGAACCCAAGAAAAACTATGCCTATTGCTTTCAAATCAGTCTTCTATCGTTTAACCACTTTTTTCGTTCTCGGTGCCTTTTGCATCGGCATTGTTGTCCCCTACAACGATCCCACCTTGCTCGAGGCCATCCGAGAGGGCAAAGCCGGTGCCAGTGCAAGTCCTTACGTTGTCGCCATGAACAATTTGGGGATCAAAAAAACAAACTTTCTTCCAAACCTTGTTAATGCGTTAGTCCTTACGGCCGCCTTTTCAGCTGGTAACTCGTACACCTACTGCGCGTCACGGACGCTTTACGGATTGGCCTTGAGAGGCCACGCGCCGAGGATCTTTACAAAGTGCACAAAAAAGGGAAACGTGCCCATTTATGCGGTTCTAGTGGCACTGTGCTTTTCGTTTCTTTCGTTTTTGCAGCTCAACTCGTCGAGTCAGGTCGTGCTGAACTGGATTGTCAATTTGGTCACGGCGTCGCAGTTGATTAACTTTATGGTCCTGTGCTTTACTTACTTCCGGTTCAAGTCTGCGTTTGATGCACAGGGGCTTGACCGACAACTGCTACCGTTCAAGATTCCTAACAAGCTCAAGCCTAGGGGTTTGGCGATGTTTGCACTTTCGTGCTGTATGATTATGCTGATTCTTTCCGGGTACGAGTCTTTCAAGGGAGGATTCAAAACGGCTAGTTTTCTGTTTAATTACATTATGATTTTTGTTGACATTTTCATTTTTGTTGTTTGGAAGGTGTGGAAGAGGACAAAGTTGCGGGACTTGAAGACAGCTGATATTACGACTGGGCTGGATAAGATCATTAGAGAAGAGAATGAATACAATGTAGAAAAGGCGGAAAAGAATGGTGGGAATGTTTCGAGATGGAGGCGGGTTGGTAGACGAATATTGAAGCTATGAGTTTGAATGGTTAATTTTTATTGAACTTTTGCTCTCTTGTTTTGTTATTGTTTTTATTTCTCTTTTTGCTCTATTGATTCTTTTTTGACGAATTTTTACTACCATTCTTTTTATGTTTTTTTTGAAGTTTTTAACATGTTGATTATGGGTATATATTATTATAGTCTTATAAACGATGCATACAAACGTCACATACAATATAGGATATCCGGATATAAGATAAAACAAAATAGATGATACACTCAATTCTTTCAAATGACACTGTTCATTCTTTCCTACTTTTTGTTGTTGTTAAGATATTCCAAGATACTATCAAAAGAAAACATTACAAGTTACGGCGGTTCCATGAAATTATTGTTGCACTAATAACCGAAGCACAAATATTATCCGAAAAATCTCCCATTCTGTAGTTATTTTTCGGCATGTTTGTGATTTTACCGTACTGTACATCTAGTATGTACACCGTCTAGTTATAAATATATCGATACAAGAAAAATGAACTGGTTTTCTTCGATAGTTTAAAAGAGAATAGTAAGGTTTTATTATCTTTTTTATTATCTTTTTTGGGAGTTTCAGTTCGGTTTGAAGTTCCAAGTCTCACAATAAGTGGCACACTCTTCCCCGTCGTAATCACACAATTCCCCCAAGATCAAATATTTAGACCTCCGGTTCCATTCTCTCATCATGTAGACAGTCCCAATTAACCAACCAACTACTAGCTACAGTATATACGTTTATTTTCTCACAGCTATTCAGCCCTCCCGTTTGTCACAGTTAGTACAAACAAACGCTTCTATCCATTTTACCGTGAAAAAAAAAAAAAAAGTTTGTTGGAACGGCACAGAAGGAGGGGTAGAGGAGGGGCACATGGGTACGGGTTTATTTTTTCTTCTTTTCTTTCATAGCCTTCCTTTTCATAAACTGCACTCTTGCACACCAGTGCAAGTTGTTTGTAATAGCTCCCACCTTATATAGGCAGTCCTCGACAGTTTATGCATAAATTAAGGTCCATATCAAGGTATTTCCCTATCATAAATTTATATAGCTGTATAATGTTATAGCCCAATTAGTGTTTTGTTTCTGGAAAAGGCTGCTAGAGTGTGGTTTTGGCGAGTTCAGAAAAGGTGAATTTCTGGAGAGATGAAGATGAACTGTTTTGTTACTGTACTGTACAGTACGTGGGGTTCACTGTTAAGTTTTGACTTTAGGTTTAGGTTTCTGGCGCTGTTTGTTTGTATTTTGCATTTCGTTCTAACGAGTTACAAAATTATTCAATGTTAAATTGTCACTCTGCTTCTCATTCATTTCCAAACCGTCATTCCTTACCTGAATCAAGATTTGTTAACAAAAGTCCTATTGGGGGACCTGTCACTTATTTCTTTTCTAGAAGGGACAGAATTGACTTTGTCCACGTATGTACTACAGTACTGAATACTGTAAATAAGACGGCGTGAAAGGTGTTTGGCTTGCAAAAGAATATAACAAAAGCCACTGTGCTTATTAGTATTTGGAAAAAGGTATTGTCAGAATGGACATTGTTTTGTAGAATATTGTATTTTTGAATTGAAAATGACAGACTGAAATTCTATATATTTATATACTACTATATATCTTACGTATAAATTGCTATCTTCTTTGCAGTCAAATAGACAATCTACACCAGAAACTTTTATATCTTTGTCCACATCAATTAGATCTATAAACGACACCTTTCTAAGTCTTATTCTAAATATTGTTATAAAGCTCAATCCGTAATGCTATGTGTATATAGCTTTCTCAGTGTCTGCGATTCACACTACTCTTCAATCTTCCTGTATATAATTTAAACATTTATATATATACAGGCTTGTGTCTACCATACCGTATAATCCTTGCAATACGTACAGTACACTATAATTTCAGCTCGCGCACCCATATTAAATTTATTTTAGTTCTTGAGGTTTCTTAAAGCAACTCATAAAATATAGGTTCTGCAATTATCCTGCTATCAATACAATCGTTTTATTTGTGTAAATTATAAATAATAATAAAAAAGAAGGTATTCATTATCCGATTGTCATATTGTATTAGTGTGCATCCTCATAGTCCAAATAAATATGTTATGTGATAGTCAATATTCTGGTGTTACAAAAACAAGTTTTAGACAACATCTCAATAGTACACACACTACGCATCACAAAATCATGGTCTCTACAACATTCAAAACACCCATAACACAACTCTCTTTACAACCGCAGTTCCTTCCTCTTCGGCTTCTATTTCTACTTTTCCTCTACTTCTCTTTCCCCTTTCACCACCAACAACCCAATCCTTATTAACACCATCGCTTTTGCTTTTTTAACCTCCCAACCCCTTTCACCATGTGCTTTCTAATATGCGGCTACGCCGACTGCGGCTGTCAAGATCTAATCTACGAATTCCCATGCCTCAAAGTCAACTACAACCACCTCATCAAATGCGCCAACTTCGTGCCCCTCAGCTTCAAATACCACTGCAAAACGCGTCTCAATATGGACATTGTGTCGTTCCTCGTCAGGAAGGGAAAAGACAAAATTCCACTACACATGGTCGAGCCGCCGATAGATTGGGACATGAGAGTCGCTGATTTGGAAGAACTGCGGGAAAATGTCTTTGATCCTATTGCAATGAGATCAGAGTGGACTGGAACGGATTTGGATGTTATTACAGATATCGCTCTTGACTTTGGCGACCAGGAATTTATTCGACAACAAGCATCAAATGTTTTACGAATTCATGGGCATAGAGCTGGCTTTGAGGCAGCACAGCTTCCAATGGAACCTGTTGATCAAAGGAACATGGCAAATAACCATGTCATGCCGGCTGCTAATGGACAGATGCGTCTTGCCAATCATCAGGGTGGATTTACCACTGAAAGAATGATCAACACGGACACCAATAATCAACAACCCGGGAGTTCACATCATAATACAGACCCCGCCACAAGGGATGCAAACGGTAATCGCGGGAATGCTGAAGAAGCCACTCGCTCAAACGTTTCACAACCCAATTTATCCATTGTAGGAAACAACATTCATTTTGATCCGCCAGGACTTCCACCACCTTCTCAATCTTCTGGATCTGGAAATCTGTCTCCTGTGATTAACCATGTATCCCGTCAAGGTCAAGCCCCAGCGGGGCGTGAAACCGAACAGCCTGCTGAACTAAGACGTGGAGCGACTCAATCTTCTGATCCTGCAGATGCTTCTGGAAACCAAAGTACGGGACCAAGCGGTGACAGTGTAGACCGGTCCAAAGAAGGTGAGCTTGTGTACAAGAGACCAATTCTCAAGGTCAAAACGCGCGGGAACGGACAACAACCCGGGCCAGATGGCGATAGTCATGTTTATATTATAGGGCCTCCTAACGAAAGCCTTGAAAAGAATGTCATTTCTAAATCTACTAGACGCCTCAACATAGATCCTTCTGTAGTGGAGATCCCGGTAAACCAAGAGATTGTCGCTGTACTTTCTGGTAGTATTGCTACTGCAAGTAGCGTTGACGCTGATAATTCTGAGCTACAAGCTTTCATTGAAGTCAACAAAGAAGGCGGTGAAAACCGTGTTCTTCAAGTCCGTCAAGTTCACGCTACTGAAAACTACCAAAACTACTTTAAACAGCAACTGTTGGACCACAAAGTAAGACTGTTTGTCCCAGAAAGGTTGCGCCAAGTTTACAATCCTGACAATACTCGGGTTGTGGAAAATAGTAATGTGCCTCCTACTCCCCTTGCCCGACTGGCCAACCCTCCAATTATGTACAGCCAAAGTCCACTTCCAATAAATTATGCCAACTTTCAGCATCAGCACCAGCATCAACATCAACATCAGCATCAGCATCAGCATCCAAATTTCCAAAACTATCCAGTTCCTCAGCAGTTCCACAACTTCCCGAACCCACAGGCTCCCAGTTTTACTCAGGGAGCCAATAGGATTTATCACACTCACAACCACCATATGCACCCAAATAACATGGGGAATCAGTACCCTGGGAACAACAATAATGTTCAGTGGCATGACATGAATTTTTATCCGCCACAGGCCGGTATTTATGGTCCAATGCCAGTTCCGGTACCTCAAGGAATGATGGTGAACGGGTTTTTTGTGCCTAATAACCAATACCCGGGCAATTTCCCCCAGCAATAAAAACAGCGATAGAGATTTTGGTGATTTGCATAGTATTAGGACTATGGATGTATAGTATAACGTAGTGAATTGAAGATTTTTGGCTCGTTGAAAGAGAGAAAGAGGGAAAGGAAGAAAAAAAAAATTGTGTAGCGGTAATGAGGCGTTTCGCGATGAGTAAGTAACGGCGTTTCAAAGCAGGTGTTGTGTAAGAAAGTGAAGAAATCATGCCATTTCTCTTCAAATAGCTTAGACGTGCAGTAATTGAATGTTTATGAGTTATGACGATGTTGATGATAATAATGATGATTTTGTTAAATGAAATCACATTGGTTGGTTTGCCATGGAAAAGCGTTGTAAATTGGATGACATGTTTTTATTTTATTATTGTAGAGATTGGTCAGGCGAGTTTCTGAATACTAACGATTAAATTGGCTTATATAAAGAAACAAATTGCTGATTTTCACGGATGGATCATTGACAATGTTGGGATCAGATCACAATGAGCTTTGCAAAAAGAACGGGGTTTGTGAAAATGGCTGAACTTGTAAAGCAATTGGTGAATTTCCAAAAAGAACAATTAGCTAAGATCATAGGACATGAATTCAGGAAACATGAGATATTGCACTTTGTTGTGTGTAGTGTACATATACTATAGAATCATCAGTATGGTGGTGATATATAGATGAGTGTGTAGTAGTAGTTGTGAATTTGATTGAATTTGTAAATTATTAAAATCTTTAAATTTGTATTATTAATTTATCACAATGTTATTATTCAGTACTGTATCTATCCGCGTACCGAAAGTGGAGCCGTGGAAAATAAACGATTAACTTTAATAAATAGAAAAAGACCTACAACTTAGGCATGGCATGGCATTGTTACCAAGTCTTGTAAGTGCACATCAAGAAGATATTTATATTTTGGTACTAGTGCCAACGAGATTGATGATGGACGATCCATTGGGTTGGGTATGGCAGGTATACAGGCAGGCAGGCAGATCAAACTAAACTCAGATTTGATAAGATTCACCTGGATTCACCAAAGATTGACGTGTATATATAAGATATAGAGATGGCGTTTTGCACTGAGTAGATTTTAATAGATTTTGGCGTATTAATGTTACTATACAAAAATACAATAATAATAAAAAAAAAAAAAAAAAATAAAAACGCGTATGGACACAGATCGTCATTACACAAATTAGTCCAAGCTGCTGCTTCTGCTCAAGGGGGGAAAATCTTTTTTTTTGTTTTTTGTTCGCTGATTACTACTTTTGTCTGTAGTTTCTGCTACTTCTGTAGTCTTAGTCTTACGCCCAATCACTCAAAAACCCCCCTGTCTCAATTATTTTATTTCTTTTTTTTTTTTCCCTAAATCCCATCTGTAGTTGTAGTAGTTGTAGTTGATTGATAATATGATGGAAGGAAAGAGAAAGAGAAAATATTATATATCCATCAAAACTTCCCTTTTTCATCTCTTCTACTTTCCATCCATATCCTATCACCACTACCACCAGTTCAACAACAACTCCCTGTCATTCATTCATCCCACCATTGTTGTTTTTTCATATTCATTTTTTACTTCTGTTGTTTCAGCAACAAACCAACAATGTCCCTATACACTTTCGTCATTGTCGGTGGCTCGTTCGCTGCCTTAGCTGCTGCAAAATCAATCGTCAACACAATCATCCCATCGATGGATCAGGATTTGCAGTACAGGCTGATTATCATCACCCCTAACACCCACACCTACTGGAACGTTTCTTCTCCCAGGCACGTTTGCGATTTGCAATGGTACAACGAAAACAAAGACAAAATATTCTACCCCATCACTGACTCTATAATGAACCTCATCGAAGGGAAAGGAATCGCATTCGATCTGATAACTGAAAAAATCACTTCGGTCGACCCGGAAAAAAATATTGTCAGATTCGGAGGAGCATGGCATCTAGAGTATTCAGCATTAATTCTGGCAACAGGCGCAGCAAACACTTCGCCAGCTCTCAAAAGTTCCGAGTCGTACGAAGTCACCCAGCAAAATATCGTGCATATGGCTGAAAGCATCAAAAGGGCAAAAACTATATGCATTGTCGGTGCAGGCTCTGTGGGCGTTGAACTTGCAGGGGAAATCGCTTCAAAATACAAAAAATCAAAACATGTCAAACTCGTCTCCGGAACTGCTCGAGCGTTGGAGAACTTGAGTAAGCGGGCGGGTAAAAAAGCTGTTAGAAGGCTACGGCATGCAGGGGTTGAAGTGGTGCTTGATGTCAGAGCTGTATGCTACTATGAAGATACCGACGCCAGAAATGAACACAATGTGTCAAGTTTACCACTGGCATCCACCGCTACAAACAATTCGGATTCAAACACTGAAGAAACGAGGACAAGTGCCATAACCGAAATCAAGTTTACCGCCGAGCAGCACAAGAAAACTATTGTCGAGTTTGATAATGGTGCCAAAGAATCTTTTGACTTGTTCATTCCTTGTACTGGTAACGTTCCTAACTCGTCATATCTCCCACCAAACTACCTTGATTCTGCCGGATACGCTGTGTGCGATCCTTACCTTCGACTTGCCAACAACCCAAACAACAACATATATGCCATAGGAGATTTGGTCTCCGGCGCAAAACAGACATTTATTGATTTGATGTTGAACCAGCTCAAAACTTTGGAGCGAACGTTGATCTATGACTTGAGCGATGAAACAAAACGGCTGAAAAAATACAAGCCCAAGAATGACGTTTACATAGTTCCCATTGCTAAAACGTCCGGTGTTGGAGTATTTTTTGGCCTGCCGTTGCCCGGATTTGTTGTTGGTTGGATGAAGGGAGAATCATACTATCTTGAAAAAGGTGAATTATATTTGGGCTGAAGTTTGAAGAAGGATATCATCATTTTTAATAAACTGGATTTTTTATTTTTTTTGTTTGGTGGTAATCCACCCGCTTCCAATCATTAATACCAAATACCAAAACATCAACACTTATACATATTATATACATACACATATTCCGAGGTACACTTCAATTTAATAGGGGATGGTCATGAAATATATATCTTTTTTTTTTTATTTATTACTCATTTTGTTGTTTGTGTTTTTTTTACTTGTAAATATCCATTTCATCTTCATGTGAATGAACAATTTATATTGATATGTGATCAACGGCCATGGCCATATACACAGTTATAACTAGACCGAGATGGTAAAATAGTTAGCTCGGTACGCTTAATTTGGCAATCTTTTAATTCACGATGAAGCTGATGTAGCTTTGATCACATACTGTACAGTACAATCTATCTTTTACCGGTATTGAGTATTTTTTTTTTTTGAAAAAAAAAATGGATAATATTATGCAGTTTAGCATTAGCTCCAGATAAGTCTATTCAACTCCAATTTTCTCTAGCTCCAGATAAGTCTATTCAACTCCAATTTTCTCTAGAGAAAAAAAAAAAAAAAAAAAAAAAAATATATATATATATGTTATTAATAGTTTATTCATACTTTATTCATAAAATTTGGTAAATTAGTAATTGCTATTGACTCAAAAACCCCCAAGGCTCATTACCCAGCTATCGCATCTTTACTCCATCTCTATGCGAAAGTTTATTTACCAGCATATAACGACAACAACAACAACAACTTTATTTTGCTACCTGTAGCGAGTGGATAATTTTACACCTAACCCTTTGATACGTCCAAATGCCACTTTATTCCATCAGTGATCAGTGGCCAAAGTTGAAAAAAAATAAAAAAA
The DNA here is from genome assembly GCA_030563945.1 of Geotrichum australiense. Taxonomy (NCBI): domain Eukaryota; kingdom Fungi; phylum Ascomycota; class Dipodascomycetes; order Dipodascales; family Dipodascaceae; genus Geotrichum; species Geotrichum australiense. The sequence goes on along the minus strand of JAJMKR010000012.1, from coordinate 6,697 downwards.
AGTCAACTTCTTCTCTTTCATCAAGTTTACACTCTCTTCTCTTACCAGGCTCCTTTTTATCGATTCTAAGGCTATTATTTGTTGTTGGTTCTTCTTATAAAACCAAACCAATCAGTCCTGATTAAGCATTTTCAAAATCTATAAAACAACAAAAGAAGTAGAAGAAGAAAGAAAAAATCCAGTTAGACTTTTGAAACCATACTATTTCAATTACCATCACTATAACTTACCGCTAGACCTATTTCTGTTATTTCAACATTATTCACACTTTAAGTCAAATTCATAATGGGATCGGACTTTCTAACAAAAGCAATTGACTTGACAAAGTCTGCCATTGAAGCAGACACCGCCAAAAAGTTCGAAGAAGCTTACAAACTATATTTCAATGCCCTCGAATACTTCATGATTGCACTCAAATACGAAAAGTCGCCCCAGAGTCAAGCCCTCATCAGATCAAAGGTGAACGAGTACATGCAGCGCGCTGAGGAACTCAAGCAACACCTCGACTCCGAGTCAACAGGCGATAACGCAGAATCAGGCGCCACAAAAGCAAAGAAAAAAGACAAGGAAGATGACGATGGAGATACTAAGAAACTGAGGTCCGCTCTGGAAGGCTCAATATTGTCTGAAAAGCCAAACGTCAAATGGGAAGATATTGCTGGTCTAGATGCCGCGAAAGAGGCGTTGAAAGAAGCTGTCATCCTCCCCGTCAAATTCCCACACCTCTTCACCGGTAACAGAAAGCCACTCTCTGGTATCTTACTTTACGGACCACCAGGTACAGGTAAATCATATCTAGCCAAAGCTGTCGCAACCGAAGCAAACTCAACATTTTTCAGTGTATCCTCGTCGGACTTGGTGTCTAAATGGATGGGTGAGTCTGAGCGTTTGGTCAAACAATTGTTTACAATGGCACGAGAAAATAAACCTTCCATCATTTTTATCGATGAAGTCGATGCTCTATGCGGCCCCCGTGGCGAAGGTGAATCTGAAGCGTCTCGACGTATCAAAACTGAACTGCTCGTGCAAATGAACGGTGTCGGTAACGACTCTGCCGGTGTGCTGGTACTTGGTGCAACCAATATTCCATGGCAACTAGATGCCGCCATCAGACGTCGTTTCGAACGCCGTATCTACATTTCTCTACCTGACGTTGACGCACGCGCCAAAATGTTCCAACTAAACGTCGGCTCGACACCATGCACCCTCGAAGCTTCAGAATACAGAATGTTGGCGGAAATGACAGAAGGCTACTCGGGTCACGATGTGGCGGTTTGTGTTCGTGATGCCCTCATGCAGCCCATTAGAAAGATTCAAACCGCAACGCATTTTAAGAAGGTGGCAGGGAATCAGTACACGCCGTGCTCACCTGGTGACCCTGGCGCGCAGGAAATGAACTGGATGGACCTTGGAGCAAGTGAGTTGAAAGAACCGGACTTGACGGTTAAGGATTTCATCAAGGCTATTAAATCGACTAGACCAACTGTCAACTTTAAAGATATCGAAAAGCAAGAAGAATTTACAAGAGATTTTGGTCAAGAAGGAAATTGATTTTTTATTCTTTTTCTTTTGAAACCCCAGATTTTGTTTCAAATGTTGTCATCCTTCCTTTTATTCTTTCCATGCATATTTTTTTATAAACTTCGATAAAAATGACACACATATTATATTATACACAATAAACAAATTATTTCTGATAGACTGTTATCAAGTTTCTGATTTTATATGTTCTTTTAATACATTTAATACAATATTATATTATCATACTTATATATGCACATATATAAAAGTGTTTGGTTTAAAAAGTTGAGGTAGACTGGGTCATGTTGGTTTTGTGATACTTTTTTCTTTGAGTAGAAAAAGTGCGATGCAATATTTAGTCAATCTCTATTGACTTTTGATGTCGTTGATTCAAAATGGTTACGGCCTATTATTGGTTAATTTTGATACAAGAACAAGTGACTCTCTGTTTCTTTAATAAACAAAAAAATCTGTATCATACAGTAGTTGATAAGAAATTTTGCAACTTTATCTCGTGTCTGTTTACTTCAGTATAGTATCTTAACTCTGTCCTACTATCACTCTATAAATTCAGCTCCCAACTAAGAACAACAAATATGTACATCACTGGCTTGAACATGAATTTCAAATGATTTTAATGAAAAATAAATTATTAGCTATATAAATTATCATACGGGAATCATACATCAATACATACTTATATATATATAATACATACACGCATACAATATGGTATGGGAAAAGATATGAATATAAAATATTTTCTCCAGAAAAGAAAAAAAAATTGGTTATCGCATGCTAACTCATTCAGTTACCTCCTTCTCTTGAGCCCAGTGATCTTCAATAAGTTTATCTGAGCTATTCTTCTTTCCAAACACAAGTTCAACTGCATATAACACCAAAGTCCAGAACATATTGACCCAACCCCAGAACTGCCAGGCATCTCTTGTATTCGCCCATCCTTTCCTCCACGTCCAAACAGGTTCGCCCGCATCAGGTTGTGTTGTGAAAAGACCCAAGTGCTGAATCAATAGATGCGTGTAAATGGCGATTAAAATGCAAGGGGCGTAACTAAAAATAAGGACTTTTATGGAATGAGTTTTAGATGTTCTTTTGGGAATTTCAACTAGTGTTTCAGCTGATGAAGGTTCGTCGTCGTCTTCAATAGCAGTTTCTGAATTGTCGACCGATAATGAAACTTGTTCCTTCAATTCTTTTGCGTGTAGCGACAGCTGTGATTCGGATCTCGATAACCGTCCGTGTTGATGATGGTCATGAACAATGGGAACAATTCTAGTTGCTGCGAAAAACACAGTGAGTCGATAAGACAACGATACAAAAACCGCCATTGGAACTGTCGAAACAGCGCCTTTCAAAAATCCAAACGTTCTTTCGAAACCTTCTGGAACTCTTGCCATAAGAGTCTTGTATCCATCGACCACTACAGGTGGCAAAGGAGGAACATCGGTGGCATCGAAAAAGTGTAGTGATTCTTGAAATTCTGTGAAAGTGAAATATAGGCAGTACACAATGTAACCAAACAACAGAGATGATTCAACAATCGTGCCTTTCCCAGAAAAAATTCCATAAAGCCCAAGAATAACAGTCACAGTGAGCAACACTCCAATTAAAGTCGCACTGAGAAATGTAAGTGACATTGGGACTGCATAGATGTAATAAAGAAAGTATAAACTTGTCGAAATCGTGCAAGAAGACCAGAGTAAAGAAACGATAGTCCATGTAGCTGATTTTGATAGATAAACACTAAAGCTTCCTAGCATTTGAATCACTAACAAGGTGCAAAATCCTTCCAACACTGTGAATAAAGGAGTCGCATTGAGCACAAACCATTTCCACCCATCAACCGCATACTGTATGTACCCCAAATCCACATCTTTTGAAAACAGACTCAAGTGCCAAATCAACAAAGCAGGGATGATGACCTGCTGCGAATGATACAATAAAGCAGTTATAGAGCTGAGCACTGTGCGTCTCGAAAGTATACGAACAGTAGACAACACAAAGTAGAACAGAGAAAGGGTACTGGTATAAGCCAGACCACAATCGGGGCCACCTATGTCGAAAGATAGAGGGACAGTGACAAGTATGAGAATGAAGTAAAAAAGTGTATGTATAGACTGAAGTAGATTCAGAATCATGGCGCCTAACGTGGCCCCTTTCGTGTGTAGAGGAATGAACTTTTTCAAGGCTACACAGAGAGAAGAAAAGGGAAGAGAAAAAGATGAAATAAAATAAAAATAAAAAAACAAATAGAAAAGGCGAAAATCTGCGGTACTAGTGGGAGATGTAAATAAACTTCTGTTAAGTTAACACATAAACACGTAGATGACCTTACCCAGATACTAAATTTTGGGATGTTTGTGTAGTACCATAGCAAAACGCTTAAATTGGGCGTCAAAGTAAAGGTGAAAAGCTAATGTACAGCAAACTAATGTTTAGATACTAAGTTATAAGTTATTTACGCGCAGTGAGTTTCTGTAATTTCTGCTACTTCGAGTATTTCATATCTGATGGTCTAAAGTGTGTGAAGAACTGCTGAATAGTAGATTGTTAAGTAAAAAAAAACAGCTTGTACATAGACCATGAACGGGATTCAAATATATCCTTCAAAACACCTGCGCCTAAACTCAAGAATATAATGGGGTTGTGTTCTTTTTCTCACCTAAGACTGTGATATTACAGTACCATAAATAGTTCTGCTCTCATCCCGAAGAGATAATGTTGTGAACTCCTTATTGAAAGATGATCTTCGTTTCGTAAGTATCAGTAGTCGCCAGTGGGTAAAGTATCATCAAAATACTCATGTCATATGTCTATCAGTTCATATTTGTGAAGAAAAGACATCATTCTCGGCATCTGGCTGTATATCAGACAGAAACACTATGTCAAGAAGACAAAAAAGTACCAAAGACCACACTCATATTAGACCATAATTTTCATAGTCAGCCGAGACACCAATCTCACTAAACTCTTCTAGATCCTCACTAAGGAGTGCTAACTTATCTTTGATCTCGCCTATTGCTTCTTTCCCAACAACAATTCTCCCCGGTGGGTTTTCTAATCCCCCAATTGCAATTAAAGTCATTAAGGTATTCTCAAATGCTTTTTCGGGAAAAACGTTTGGTTCTTGTAAGATCTGTCTGAATGTTCCCACAGGAGTATCAGGTCCGTACTGTGGCAGTATATTATTCGCTGTTATGCGTGGAAGAGTAAATATTGAAAGTTCCAAAGGAGTTTCTATAATGGAGACTTTAATATTGAACGGTGCAGTCTCACAAGCTAGTGCTTCTAAGTATCCTTCAAGTGCATGAGTAGCACCTGATAGTAATGAAAGCATAGGAGTTCCGATATTTCCAGTTATATCACAAATGTTCAAAAAGTGACCAAAATGCTGATGTCTCATGAATGGCAAGCAAGCCTGGATTATATTAAGAGCTCCGTAAAATGTATAGTCCATTTGTGCCCGCATATGCCACTCCTCCACTTCCTCTAGCGCTCCCACAAATATCTTGCTTGTGCAATGTACCACAACGTCAATACGCCCAAAAGTCATGACGGTTTTTGACACTGTACTCTGGCATAGTGCGTAATTTCTTGTGTCGAGATCTACTACGCAACATCTGTCTTCGTGCCCTTTCCTAATTTCTTCAGCTTGTTTGAGTAAATCCGCCTCCTCAGAACCCCCGGGGCAGCACCCTAACACAACCTTGTCGCCTTTATCAAGAATCCTTTTGGCAAGCTGTGACATGAGAGGGAGAACGCTAAAATTCGCTAGAATCCATACCTTGGGAATCACAAGGTTCACTGTATGTGGAGGGTTTGGATGATGAATCCGGGGTCTTCCAGGGCGCGATTTGGGTTTAGGCTCGTCCGGTAACGAGTTTGGAAGTTTGGGCTGTGATGGCGGTTCCTTGGAAGTCATTGATGATATATAGTGTGTTGATATTTTAGCTGTGATGAATGATAGAAGTAGCACAAAATGGCTAAAAGCTTCAAAGGAGAACTCTCGGTACTCAATGATTTAGACTTTTCTATCGATTTGTGGGGTTCATACGTAGGTTAGGGTCAGACTCAGTACTTACCTTTCTTAATCAAGCTCTAAGGTTCATATATTATTCTCCAACCTTCGGCTTTTAAACATAGTGACTCCTGTTTCTTGCGGCAAGCGTTCTTACACCAAATAACCACCTTTAAAATCCCATCCAACAGTGGAGATTGAACTGATCCGGCTGAGACCAAAAAGAGGAAAAGTATCGTCCGAGCTTCAATTCTTTTTTCAATACGTGAACATTATCAAAATGCATGATAGAACTCAAGTTGAACATCATGATGATTATTTAGGATTCGTGCGCCGATACTCTATAACATTGAGACCTGAATTTCCCAAAGAGGAACGAATGGAAAGAGAACGAGAAGCGCTCAAAACTAAGTTTCAGAGCTATGAGCAACAACTAGACGGTCTTCCGTCACCTATTTCACTGTTATCACCAAATTGGGTTGATATAAAGAAAGTGCGTACTGTGGATTGAATTTTTCGTTAATTAGTTCTAACATACTGTGCTTTGTAAAGAATCAAAAAAGTCACATCTTTTGCGAAGAGAAGCTAAAGAAGCTGCATCTTGATATCATAAACACTCAGATAAATCTGGTCAAATGTCTATCGCTCATTAGCTCCTTCCAGAAGCATAAAAAACTGACTGGAAAGATACAGAAAGTCGCCGATGGTAATAAACGACTTGTGAAAGCTCTTAGTCGAGACAACAATTAGGTTGCAAATTTACTAAAAAATGGATGGAGTTACAAGGATTGTAATCAACTCTAGCTGTGGTCATCAAACAAAAGAAGATCAGTATCCAGTCGACATATAACTTTTTATGCAGGGTTATATAACGGTACTTGTCAGAAACTTAAACTCTTCTATTCAAGCGTTTATTTCTTCTTTGTTTATATACGTTGTGTCCTATGTCAGTTTACTTACAATGATCAAGTTGGAAGATCGATGTTTTTCAATTGGATTAAAACCTCAAAATAGAATAAAGAAGATAATATTTATAATAAGGTAATATAAATCGATTTATCTAATCGGGGGTTGAAGGTGATGTCGATGTTGAAGTTGATCTTTCTGTCCTCCAGTCAACTCGACTATCCCAATGAA